>BLSH010268260.1:172845-195329 GCA_018402905.1 Glandirana rugosa
GGGTTGGATTGCTGTCTGTGTCCCCCCCCCCCCCCCGCTGGTGGATTTGTCCAGGTGGTGACCACTGTCACTGGAACAGAAAATGATGGGAGATCCGAAATGTTACAGTTGCCACCTGAACAGGAAGAGAGTGAAGAGGACCACTGTTCCAGTGACAACTACAATTGTATTTCCCAGCACTGAGAGTTCCACTTCCTGTTGTGTCTCCTGGAGAGGAAGTAAAGGAAAATGTTCCAAATACATCCTAATGTAGCACCCCTACATTAGCGCCTCCAGAGGCCAGGGGCGGGCTAGCATTGCGCCCCCGGGATGAGCCCATGGCTAAAATGGGGGGAACCGAGAAAGGACATTGGGTGTCAGTCACTTTTATCTTTTTTAAAGTTTTATTTGAGAACAGTTAAGGAGGTGAAGGTTTGGGGTCCCAGTTATTGGTGGTCAGTGATGCTTTTAAAAACCCCCACCTTCCCCTTTGACCTGCTGCAATCCTCCTTCCAGCTGTATTTACAAACATTCAGCACTCCCCTTCCTCCGTTGGATTAGATCCCATCCATTCACAGACCGAGTATGTTTTCTATTCAGTACTCTCCTTCCTCCATTGGCTGAATGTTTGTAAACAATAGCAGTGTTAACACTTGCCATGGTTGTGATTAGTTCACAGCAATTGCAAGGTACAGAGCCACTGTGAATGGCTCTGTACATTGTGTATGTGATTAGATCCCAGCCATTCATAGACGCACTGGCAGCCAGAACGTGTTTAGTATCCAGTTCTCCCCTTCCTTTGTTGACCGAATGTTTGTAAACACTAGCAGTGTTAACACTTGCCATGGCTGTGATTAGTTCACAGTGATCACAAGGTACAGAGCCATTCTGATTGGCTCTGTACATTGTGCCTGAGATTAGATCCCATCTATTCATGGACGCACTGGCTGCCCAAGTGTGTTTTCTATTCAGTGCTCCCCTTCCTCCAATGGCTGAATGCTTGTAAACACTATTAGTGTTTACACTTGTCATGGCTATGATTAGTTCACAGTGATTGCAAGGTACAGAGCCACTCTGACCGCCTCTGTACATTGTGTCTGAGATTAGATCCCATCCATTTATGGGCGCACTGGCAGCCCGAGTGTCTTTTCTATTCTGTGCTCCCCTTCCTTTATTGGCTGAATGTTTGTAAGCACTATTGGTGTTTACCCTTGTTATGGATGTAATTAGTTCACAGCAATCGCAAGGTACAGAGCCATTCGGATTGGCTATGTACGCTGTGTCTGTGATTAGATCCCAGCCATTCATGGATGTATTGGCTGCCTGAGTGTGTTTTCTATTTTTTTTTTTACAATACTATTGATTTAGATGGAAAAGACATAAACAGGCAGGAACAAAATGGCGGCATGTAAGGCAGGAGTAAAAAAAAAAATTGAAACAGATGAATGACTGTTTTTCTTTGAATCTTGCAGCGGACTCTGTTGAGGATGCAGAACAATGGGAAGTCGGATTGAACATATTGCTGGAGGAAATTAAGAACGCACCTACCCTGGCCATTATAGAAGGGTGAGATCGACTGTTTGAAATATCGTCATTATAATTACACTATATTACCAAAAGTATTGGGACACCTGCCTTTACACACACAGGAAATTTAATGGCATCCCAGTCTTCGTCTGGAGGGTTCAATATTGAGTTGGCCCACCCTTTGCAGCTATAACAGCTTCAACTCTTCTGGGAAGGCTGTCCACAAGGTTTAGGAGTGTCTATGGGAATGTTTGACCATTCTTCCAGAAGAGCGTTTGTGAGGTCAGGCACTGATGTTGGACGAGAAGGCCTGGCTCACAGTCTGTGCTTTAATGTATCCTAAAGGTGTTCTATCGGGTTGAGGTCAGGACACATCAGAGCCCCCTCCCTTTCCAGCAGAGTCCCCTATCCCATCAGAGTCCTCCTTTCACATCAGAAGAACCCCCTCACATCAGAGTCCTCCTCTCACATCAGAAGAACCCCCTCACATCAGAGTCTTCCTTTCACATCAGAGTCCCCCTTTCCCATCAGAGTCTTCCTTTCACATCAGAGTCCTCCTTTCACACCAGAGTCCCCCTTTCCCATCAGAGTCCTCCTTTCTCATCAGAAGAACCCCCTCACATCAGAGTCCTTCTTTCACAACAGAAGAACCCCCTCACATCAGAGTCCTCCTTTCACATCAGAAGAACCCCCTCACATCAGAGTCCTCCTTTCACATCAGAGTCCCCCTTTCCCATCAGAGTCCTCCTTTCACATCAGAAGAACCCCCTCACATCAGAGTCCTCCTTTCACATCAGAAGAACCCCCTCACATCAGAGTCCTCCTTTCACATCAGAGTCCTCCTTTCACATCAGAGTCCTCCTTTCACATCAGAAGAACTCCCTCACATCAGAGTCCTCTTTTCACATCAGAGTCCTCCTTTTACATCAGAAGAACTCCCTCACATCAGAGTCCTCTTTTCACATCAGAGTCCTCCTCTCACATCAGAAGAACCCCCTCACATCAGAATCCTACTTTCACATCAGAGTCCCCCTTTCACATCAGAAGAACCCCCTCAAATAAGAGTCCTCCTTTCACATCAGAGTCCTCCTTTCCCATCAGAAGCCGCCCCCCCCCCCCCCATCATATCAGAGTTGCTCAGGGCCAAGTAACATCTTGTAGTTAATCAAATGTGGCCCCAGCGGGTTGAAGTTTGGAGACCCCTGTGCCACTCCACAGTCCTATTTCTGTTATACTGCAGTCCTGATAAACTAGCTGTGACACATCATGCTGCTCACTATGCCATTATGTAGACGCAGGTGTACCGCGGCTGCACATGACTGAATTCTGAATTTTCTGTTGTTCGCAGTTGGCTGAGGAAGCAGATCTACTCGGTGGATCAGACCCGGAGGAACAGGTAAGGCGGCATTCCTTTTCTGATGTCAAATATTCCCGTAGTTTCTGGCTGCGTGTTTACCGCTCTCCCTGACAGCAAAACACGTTCTCACCGCTCCGAGGTGCAGAGGTGTCAGCCGCCCTCGGCCTGCTCTGTGTGTATGAATGCAATAAGGAGCTGTGATTGACATACATCCGGAATCACAGCCATCAGTCCTCTGCTTCTGTGCAAGACAAACTAGCCATTACATACAATGCAATTCAATTTTACTTTAGTTCACTCTTTAACCACTTCCCCCCCCCCCCCTTCCTGACCAGAGCACTTTTTGCGATTCGGCACTGCGTCGCTTTAACTGACAATTGCGCGGTCATGCGACGTTGTACCCAAACAAAATTGATGTCCTTTTTTTTCCCACAAATAGAGCTTTCTTTTGGTGGTATTTGATCAACTCTTCATTTTTTATTTTTTGTGCTATAAACAAACAAAGAGCGACAATTTTGAAAAAAATCCCAATATTTTTTACTTTTTGCTATAATACATTTCCAAAAAAAAAATATATAAAAAAACAAATTCATCAGTTTAGGCCGATTTATATTTTTCTACATGGTTTTGGTAAAAAAAAAAAAATCGCTATAGGCGTATATTGATTGGTTTGCGCAAAAGTTATTGCATCTACAAACTATTATGCCGTTTTTATTATTATTCTTTTTTGCTAATAATGGCAGCGATCTGAGATTTTTATCGGGACTGCGATATTGCGGCGGACATGTCGGACACTTTTTTTGGGACCAATGACATTCATACAGCGATCAGAGCTAAAAATATCCACTGATTACTGTATAAATGTCACTGGCAGGGAAGGGGTTAACACTAAGGGGGCGATCAAAGGGTTAAGTGTGTTCTAAATGTGTGGGGGCTGGGCTGGCAGGGGCATGACAGATCTAACTGTTCCCGATTACAGGGATCAGCAGATCAGTGTCATGCCGTCTGTCAGAACGGGGAACTGCCATGTTTACATGGATGGTTCCCCGTTATTCCTCTGTAGTAGGCGATCGCGGGTCCCCGGTGGACATCGAGTCCCCCCGACCCGCGGCCACCCTCAGGGAGCGTGAGGCGGGTACGAGAGTTTATAGACGGCGATTGGCGCTACGCTGCCACTCTGCAGCAGTAAATGTACGCGAGCCGGCCGGGAAGTGGTTAATGTCTTCTTTTTTTTTTTCCCGGAAACGAACCACAAATGTCTACATTACATGCAATGCAGAACCAGGGGGCAGCGCTATTCCTGCATTGTAAATGATGCAGCCCACCCACAGTCCTACTAGACGGAAAATAATAATAGGCTTCTGTACTGCTGACCAGACATGGGCAGAGCGAAAAAATGTGTCTAGTTTCGTTTCGATTCGTTTTTTACATAAATTCATTCAGTTAGATTCGTTTCATTCGTTTAATTCATTTTCAGAATTCCTTTCATTTATTCGTTTTCAAATAGTTTTTGAATTCAAATCGTTTTAAATAGTTTTTTAATTCAAATCGTTTTCGAATCGGCTTGAAAAGTTTTCAAATAGTTTCAAATTAAAATCGTTTTAAAATTCAAATCGTTTTCGAATTCGAATCGTTTTTCCAATTTCCAAGGAGAATAAGGCGGAGTGGAAAATGGAGGAATAGAATGGAAAAAGATAGAATACAATAGAGGGGAATAGAACAGAAAAGGAAAGAATATAATGTGGTGGAATGGAACAGAGCTGTTGTATTCTATTCTTTTGTTTTCTGTTATATTCTTTTCTAGTCTATTGGGGTTTTCTTTTTCTGTTCTATTCCTTTGTTTTCTATTCTATTTTGTTCTCTTTGGAAATTGGAAAACTATTCAAATTCAAGGACTTTTCGAATTCGAAAACTATTCGAATTTGAAATCTTTTCGAATTTGGAAACTGTTCGAATTTGAAAAGTATTCAAAAACTATTTGAAATTGATTTGAATTTGAATTGTGTCCGATTTTTTTGTTCTTCGCTGTTTCGGATTCGTTTAAATTCGGTATTGTTGTAATTTGGAAATTCGGATGCATCTGAATTTCCTAAAAATGAAAATTTGTCCGAATTTTAATACGGAACGAAACGAACCGCACGTGTCTACTGCTGACTTTATTATTACAACTTCTTATATAGAGCCAACAGTTAACATACTATGTATAGCAGGGGAGGGCTGGCAGCCTTACGCCTGGGGGGCAAGTCCAGTCAAGTGGCCCATTGAACCACTGAATTAGCTCACCATCCATGCCCACCTGGTTTTATAACAGATATTGATGTTATGAAGCAAGACAAATATGATACAATGTGGTAACATAATTTAATGTTCCCATCAATGCAACCGCACTAGTGCCTATCAATGCAGCCTCACCAGTGCCTATCAAATGCAACCTGATCAGTGCCCATCATGCAGGCTTGCCAGTGCCAATCAGCACAGCTGCCCCCCCCCTCCCCTTTGCCTGCAGTTAGTTGGTGGCTGCGCCCCTGGCCCCTGCTTCCTTCCTCCACAAGAAGAAAAAAGTGTGAGCGGGCAGCGGCCGTCAGCCATTTTGAATGTAAGTTAGGGTGGCTTGGGGGGCAATTGCCACCCTGCCCCCTGGCCTAGCCCTCCCCTGCTATACATTCACATTGGTCCATGCCCTTAGGAGCTTACAATCTAAGGCCCCCTATCTCACATACACCAGGATCCAACCAGAATCTCTTTGGCGTGTGAAAGGGAACATACGAACTCCATGCAGACAATGCCCTGGTTGGGACTCAAACCAAGGACCCGGTGCTAGAAGGCAGAAGGGTTAACCACTCAGCCACTCTGCTCAGCAGTCATTACCGGCTTTATATCCGGCATCTGTACACCCCTTAAGCTTGGTTCACACATGTCCCATGCCAGTTTCCCGGTGCCAGTTTTCACTGCGAATTTCCAAAGCAGCTGTTCAGCGGTGCAGATGTAAATTTTTAGAGCCGCCACCTGTCGGCGTCTTTATCATTAGCTGGTTGTTAAGGAGCGGGCTGGGAATGTAGCCGCCACATCCTTAACAACAGATGAGACAGGGGTGAGGGGCATGTAGCCTGGTATGGTATGGTCCCCCCCCCTTTCCTGGCCACTTTTTTTTTTATTTTGGCATGGGGGTTCCTCTCAAAATCCATACCAGACCTAAGGGTCCAGTATGGATTCATGGGAGGGACCCCACACTGTTTTTTTTTGGGTTCACCTGAAAATCCATACCGGACCGCATTGAATTCGTGTTCAAAACTGATGTGCGATTCAGATGTGTTCCCATAGAAGGCAATAGCTGGGAATTCACGGCTGAACAGCACTGTGCCTCCTCAACACCTGTCAAATGCCACCTGAAAAGCGATTCACCACACCCTCCCAGCATAAAGACCAGTCCTGTCACAGACAGTTTTCCGTCCAAGTTAAAGATCGGTAGCCGGCAGGCCCAGCTTCTGTCGTGGCTTTTTTTTGGTAATATGATGGAGGCGGGGAGGGGACCAAACTCTGCTGCTTAATGGAAGGCAAGGAAGGTAAAGTCACCGACCTGGCTGTGCTGTCTGGCAGGGCAGTGTAAATCCTAGGACTGGCTGAACAGAATTGCAAACTCTTTGGCAGGTGAAAGAGCTCCCTTCTTTGTGTGGCAGTTGTGTTTTTAGTTCAGCTTTTAAAGTGTTCCTGCGGATTTATCAGCATGGAACGTCTGTCCTAGGATTGGCAGCGAACGCTGCGGGTACATTGTGTGCTGGAAGCCTGGGCATCACAGGGGCGGCTATAGGAGGGAACACAGGATGTGCCATTCTTATAACTTCTCAAAGAAATGTTTTCTTTTGCAGGAAATCACATTATTCCAATTCAGTTCTATTAATAAAAAGCAGCAGCTGCCGGATAGTTTGTAATAATAGTGAACAGCGCACAAATACAGAAAATCTACAAATACCAACTGTATTTAAAGCAAAATTAAAGTCGGTTTGTTAAAAAGTGCTGAAAGCTTCTCCTATCATGGATGTTCCCACATTTTTCTGTGTGTGCACACCGAGCCACGCATGCTCAGCAGTGGCGGCCGCTCTTACAGGGCGCGCAGGCGCTGCCACCCTATCCATGCTCCCGGCCCCCTAATGTACATGCGGGCGCATGGAACCCAATGGGCAGAGGACTGCGCCTCGAGCCCACCCAGCTGTGTAACAATTGTCTCTCTGATTCTCCTCCTGGCCAATCAGGAAGCAGATCCTGTGACCCGATTGGCCAGGGAGTCTTAGGATCCACTTCCTGGGAGAAGAGTCAACGGCCTGGCTCTTCATTCCCCCAGACTCCAAAGGTAATGCCCTGATCGCCGCTGTCCCGTCCGTCTCCCGTGGGTGCCGGGGGGGGGTTCGATCGCGGCATTCATGCCGGGGGAGGGAGGGGCATTTGGTGTTAGTTTGCCACCCCCCTCCCAATATATTGAGAACCTGCCGCCACCGATGTTCAGTGTACTGTCCCAGCACAGTTCTGTGCATTGGAACCCGGATCTCCTCTTCCGGGGTGCCTCTCGGCTCCTCCTCCCTTCTGAGTGCCCCCATAGCAAAGCCGCTTACTATGGGGGCACCCATGTGGGCTCGATCCTGAGCTGAGCTGTATGTACGCTCTATTGACACACACAGTGCGGTTCAGCCTCACTCCTCACTGGATTTGATTGACAGCAGCAGGAGCCAATAGCTCCCACTGCTGCCTCTTTGCCCTGTATAGAGGGAGAGAGTAGAGAGAGCAACTGCTCTCATGCACATTGTTGGATCGAGACTGGGCTCAGGTAAGTATAATGGGGAGCTGCATGCAGAAGGTTTTTTACCCTAACCACTTGCCGTCCGACTCGCGTACTCTTACTATGGCAAGTTGGCTTCGCTGCGCAGATCGCCGTCCATAAACGGCAATCCGCTCAGCTGCAGTTGCAGACGGGCACGTGCCGCTGATGGCACACTCTCTGCGTGAGTGTGGCCGCGGGTCGGGCGGACTCGTTGTCTGCGGCACCCCGCGATCGCTTTGTACAGAGGAAGAACGGTTTAAACACGGTGGTTTCCCGTTCTGTCAGGGGACATAACAGTGATCTACTAATCTCTGTAATCGGGAACAGTTAGATCTGTTATGCCCCTGCCAGCCCAGCCCCCACACAGTTAGAACACGCCTAGGGAGCATACTTAACCCCTTGATTGCCCCCTGCAGGTTAACCCCTTCCCTCCCAGTGACATTTATACAGTAATCAGTGGATATCAATTCTCATGGATTGTAAATGCGGCCAGGGCCGGCTCTGACACTAGGCGAAGAAGGCGGCCGCCTAGGGCGCACTGTCGCCTAGGGGCGCCTGGCCACTGTTGATCTGTCACTGGCTGCTCTGCATTGATTCATGTAAAAACTGACACTGTCTGACTGAGATAATCAGATTGTATTATCACATGCCATTTGCAAATGTATATAGAAAAAAAGACTGATCTGCCAAATACCCCCCCGCCCCCGTGAGGCTGTACTTGATGGGCACAGATGAAGCTGTATTTGGTGGGTTCAGGTGAAGCTGTATTTGATGGGCACAGATGAAGCTGTATTTGGTGGGTACAGGTGAAGCTGTATTGATTGGTGCTGGTGAAGCTGTATATGATGGGCGCTGGAGAGGCTGCAATTCATTGGCGCTGATCATTCTGGGCAGGGAAAAGGTGGTGGAGCCAAGGGGGGGGGAGCGGCAAAATGAGGTTTCGCCTAGGGTGTCAAAAATCCTTGCACCAGCCCTGAATGCGGCAACTTTTGCGCAAGCCAATCAATATACACCGATCGCAATTTTTTTTTAACCACAAAAATGTAGAAGAATATATATCGGCCAAAACGGATAAATACATTTTTTTTTATATTTCTTTTTTTTTGGATATGTATTATAACAAAAAGTAAAAAATAATTTTTCTTTCAAAATTGTTGCTCTTTTTTTGTTTATAACAGTGATCAGAAATGATGCAGAGGTGATCAAAACAAAAGCTCTATTTGTAGGGAAAAAAAGGACGCAAATTTTGTTTGGGTACAACGTTGCACGACCGCGCAATTGTCGGTTAAAGCGACGCAGTGCCGAATCGCAAAAAGTGCTCTGGTCAGGAAAGGTGGTAAATCCTTCCGGGGCTGAAGTGGTTAAAGTGGTAGTAAACCCTTCCATATACCCAGTGAAGGTGATACAGAGATAAAACAAATCCTCCTACATAAGTTGTACCTGTTTATCTGCCGTATTCTCTCCTCTACATCCTTTCAAAATCCAGAATTATAAAGCTTGTCTGAGAGTTCATAAAAAAGAGGGTGGAGAGCTGAAATTACACACTGCAGAGCTCAGTGGGAGCTGATTGGAGGGAAGGGACCCCCCTTCACACTTCACACAGGGACAGAGCTGAGGCTGTCAATCACAGGCTGTGTGCTGGAGCTCCCTCCCCCATCGCAATTTTTTTCCTCTTGGTGTCAGAAGTGACTCATGCTGATAGCAGGGGAAGGAGGCAGCAGGCAGAAATGACACTTAGAGCTCTGGAGTGAGATAAGCACACACTATAGAGGGATGTGCTTTGTTCTTATTTTGTGTCTGAGGTTTACAACCACTTTAAGTTCAATGCCTTTTTCAGTCTCTTGGCTGGAAAGAAAAAGGAGAATGAAAATTTTACAAAAAATGTGAGGGGTGTACTCACTTTTGGGAGATACTGTAAATCACCCAGACGGAATGTTTATTTTTTTCTCAACAAAAGTTGAGTTACCAGGAGGTGCCAGGTTTTTTATTCTTGCACGGACAGCGGTAGGTGACTCTGCGACTGAGCACAGATCAGTAGAACTAGGACACATCTTCATTATCTCGCCTTCATTTCTCCGCCAGTCTTTTTATATCAGCCAGAACGCTGCGATAGACGGAGGCCAGGAAAGGTCAGACACCCAGACTGGAAAACAATAACTGCTCCTCCATGCTTTAGAGGGCATGAAGGCGGCACTGCCAACCAGACGGCTCATTATGGGGCTCACAAATCACGCATTATGCACTTTGTAAGGTACTTTTCATCTACGAGGCTCAGAATAATATCCCCTATTAATCAGAAATACTATTCCTGCCTGCGCCGTTACAGATTTTCATGCCAGACTGGAAACATTTTTAATATCTTTAATGGACAGGCTCAGCAGTGACAACATGCACCTCGCTGTGAGCAACAAATTGGGACTTTATATACCTTCACCGGCCAGTTTATTAGGTACACCTTGCTAGTAGCGGGTTGGACCCTTTTTGCCTTCATTCTTCATGGCATAGACCAGGCTTTCTCAACCTTTTAACCCTAGAGGAACCCCAAAAATAATTTTCATGTCTCGAGGAACCCTTACTAATACCAATCCATTAGGGCTCAATAGGAACAATGCCCCTTATATTGGTGCACAATAGGAAGAATGTCCCTTATATTGGTGGTCAATAGGAAGAATGTCCCCCTTAAAGTGGTGCTCCGAATGCCAGCTAAAAAGATATTTGGTGTCATGCTGCTGGCTTTGCTAAGTGGCGCTGAACCTTGAACTCTGTAGGCATCATCAAATACGTGGTTCATCAGCCACAGCTGAAGGAACCCCTAGCAACCTCTGGAGGAACCCTAGGGTTCCGCGGAACCCTGGTTGATAATGGCTGGCAGAGATACAAGGTGTTGGAAACGTTCCTCAGAGATTTTGCTCCATAGTGATATGATAGCAACAAACAGTTCCTGCAGATTTGTCTACTGCACCTCCATGATGCCAATCTCTCCCTTTCCATATGATGAGATGCTCTATTGGATGAGATGTGGGGAGTGTGGAGGCCATTGGAGTGCAGGGACCTCATTGTCCAGTGGTGAGATGATTGGAGCTTTGTGACATGGTGCATTATCCTGCTAGAAGGAGCCATCAGAAGATGGGGACACTGTAGTCATAAAGGGGTGGACATGGTCACTCAGGTAGGCCGTGGTGTATAAACGATGCTCAATTGGTACTAAGGGGCCCAAAGTGTGCCCATCCCCCACAGCATTACACCACCACCAGCCTGAACTGGTGATACAAGGCAGAACGGATCCATGCGCCAATTTCTGACCCCACCATCTGAATGTCACAGCTGAAATCCAGACTCGTCAGACCAGGCAACTGTTTTCCAATCTTCTATTTTTCAATGTTGGTGACCCTATGCCAATTGTAGCCTCAGTTTCCTGTTCTTAGCTTACAGGAGTGGCCAGAGGCGTTGCTAGGGGGTGGCTATTGGGGCTATAGCCCCGAGTCTGGGCCCATATCCCCGAGTCTCTTACCGAGTGGATGCAGTTCTGCAATTAGCAGGAATGTCCCGGTCCGGAATGCAGGAGGCAGGGGCAGACTGAGCTGCGGTGGCTCCAGCTCCACCCTCGCCTCCACCTGACTCTACTCCTGGATACTAGTTGCTAGAGCCGCCTAGTGTCTAGCAATCAGTGACATCACGGCCACGACTCCCTCCCTGCCCAGCATTCAAAGCGGAGGAGGGTTCCACTTCCTCCTCCTCCACACTAGTTCGTTCTTGTGGGGCCTAAAGAGTTGAGCCCAGCCCCTTGTAATTGTCCTGGACTGCAGCAGACGCTGCTGGTCCGGTGGTGGTGGGGTGCAGGGCAGTGGCATCTTCAAGTAGGGAGGGGGAAGCCTGGGCAGCCGGGAAGAGTCTAGGAGGGAGTGAGAGAGAGAAGACGACGCCTCATCACAACCGTGAGCAGCATCCCCGGTGCCTCCTGGAGCTTGCACTCCTTCTCCAAGCTCCTCTCCTAGCTCGCTGTGACTGTCATGGAACAGGAAGAAAAAAAACTGACCGAGGACGGATGGGAGGTAAGTGGATCCCACTTACCTACCCACACAGACAGAGGCTGGGACAGTAGGGACTGCAGGCAGGGCTAGGGGGTCTCTCTTTCACCCCCTCTCTCTCTAATGTGTGGGGAGGCTCTCTGGGGACCCTGATGTATGGGGAGGCTCTCTGGGCACCCGATTTATGGGGAGGCTCTCCAGGGACCCTGATGTATGGGGAGGCTCTTTGGGGACCCTGATGTATACCTCTCAGAAGCCACTGTGTATTTGACCTGCTGGCTCAAGTTACAGCAACCAGGTGCCGATCCTCCAGCAGAACACATCTAACTCAGTAACTGAACTTCAAGTGTAAAAAGCGGTGCTGCACACTGTCAATGTTCACCATCATAGCAAAAATCCAAAGACTGGCTTCAGCTCAATCTCTGCCCATGAAGACACACCCATCTAACATGTTTCACCCCAATAGGGCTTAATCATAGGGGTCATGATTAAGCCCTATTGTGGTGAAACATGTCAGTGGGTTGTGTCCTCATGGGAGACGATTGAGCTGAAGCCAGTCTTTGGATTTTTTCTATGGTGGTGATCTTTAACAGTGTACATCTTCGTTTCTTACACTAAGAGATCAGTTACTGAGCTAGATGTTTTCTGCTGGAGGATCAGCACCTGGTAGCAGAGATTTATGAAAAGTATCGGAGCCTCGGGCAACTAGAATTTTTCTGGCTGTGGCAGTTGATGTTCTTCTTTTGGTCTGGAGGTTGGACGTTTACTAATCACTCTGTCTTCTACTTTCTCAGCATTAGCACACGAGAACTGAAGACCATCCTTCCACAGATCAACTTCAAAGTCAGCAGCGTGAAGTCCCTCAAGGACAAGTTGCTGGTAAATACAATGATGTAATGTGAAAAGAAACCAATATTTCACTGCTGAACAGATGCCGGTCAACCGGAGACCAGAATTTCTACTTTTATTCCTCTGGTGGTAGCACAATGAATACTAGATACTTCGTAATTCAGGACTTTGGCCATGCCCTGGAGTATTGTCACATGGGTGACTATCCCGCTATCAACACATTGCCATTGGCATAGTCATGTGGGAGAACATTTCACCTCCCTCTGTGGAATTACTCTCTTGCTGGCTTAGAATGCTGCCAAATCTGTCCCACTAGCTAGGGACAGCAAGGGAGCAATATCTTACGGGTCCTTCTAGTGAGGGTGCAATTGGCCAAGCAGTCTCTTTGCAATCCTGATGCTAGTGACATCCAGGTGTGACATGGCCCAGACTCCCAAGAACACTCCTTCCACTCAGATTCAGGGGCTGCAAGAAGTCCTAGGAATACGAGGCCTGCTGGGAAATATGCCATCACTACAAAGCTTAGTATATGAGAGTCTGGCACGGTCCTGGCGGTGCAGTCTGTCTTTTGCAGGGAACAACCACTCTTACACACCCGATTCGGGGACCCCTGGTAGTAGAGACTAGTGCGGGATGGCACGAGGGCTGGATGGTCACTGGTGGTGTTGTGAAGCTCCAGATGGTCGTGCGGGCAGATGGATGGTCGTACAGGCTGGGTCGGCAACTGGCAGGCAGGCAAGGTACAAGAGGGTCAAGCAGAGAATGGTCAAAGTCCAAGCAGAGTTCGTAAATGGGCTGGCGGCACAGTACAAGGGGTCAGGCAAGCAGATGGTCGTGGAAAGCCGGGGTCGGTGCAGGCAGACAGATAGCAGGTCGGGACAAGCCGGGTCGGATCACAGAGGCAGGAAACAATACAGGAACAGGTATCAGGTAGCAGAGCAGGGGCTCACAGGTACTCAGACGCTGTAGACCGGACAGCACCTGCTGACAGCTTAAATGGGGCCGTTTGGCACCGTTTCTGGCGTGAGCGCGCACGTACGGCAAAAGCTGGCAAAAGAGTCCAGGAGAGGGGCCAGGCAATCCTTTTCCTAACAGAGTCCCAACAGCCTAAGGCTGGCCACACACTAGTATATTTTTGAATGAGCAAAAAATTATTGTAGGAACATCCGCTCAGAAATTCTCACCGGTCTATGCGATGACATGACGAATTTCGTTTGAGAGGACTATAAAATTTTTTGCTTTTAATGTTCGACTTCGGAATTACAGCGATTCAGCTGAAATCGGCCAGAATGCAAGCTCTTCTATAGCAGCCTTAAAGCGGAGGTCCGAGGGCTAAAAAAAAAAATTAGTCAGCTACACATACAGTAGCTGCTGACTTTTAATAATAGGACACTTACCTGTCCTGGAGTCCAGCGATGTTGGCACCCGCCGCCGATCTTCGGATCGGGGGACGGGTGCAGCCGCCTCCATCGCGGGTAAGGGAACCCGGACGTGTAAGCAGTACAGCTTCACGCCGGGCACCTTACTGCGCATGTGCGAGCTCTGCCACGCTCTGCTATTGGCCAGGCGGCCAGAAGCAGAGCGAGCAGGGAGGAGGGAGCCGGGCTGCTGACGTCAGCGGCCGCGTCCGCCGGCCAGAGCTCCCGGAAGTGTGGAAAAGGACACCTGTCTAAAGACAGGTGTCCTCTTCCCCCTCCCCCCCGAAAGGTGCCAAATGTGACACCTGAGGGGGGAGGAATCCAACCAGCGGAAGTTCCACTTTAGGGTGGAACTCCGCTTTAAGACCCAAGTCACACTAGGTATTTATGCAGTGCTTTACATACAGTACAGCCCCATCAGTCCCTGCCCTCAAGGAGCTTACAATCTAAGGCCCCTATCTCACACATTCCAAGGCCCATTAAGATAGGAGCCTATCTACCGAGCATCATGTCTTTGGAGTGTTGTAGGAACCCCATGCTGGAGCATGCAAACTCCATGAAGATAGTGTCATGAACAGGGTAAAATACAGCAGTGTTCCCCAACCCTGTCCTCAAGGCCCACCAACAGGTCATGTTTTCAGGATTTCCATTAATTTGCACAGGTGATTTGATCAGTTTCACTGCCTTAGTAATTACCACAGCTGATTCATCTGAGGGAAATCCTGAAAACATGACCTGTTGGTGGGCCTTGAGGACTGGGTTGAGGAACACTGAAATACAGCAACTGTTATAATTTCCCTTAGCGAAACTCAATTTTTGGCTGGTAAAAGTACCAAATGCATCAAACACATTTGAAGTACAGTATTGCAAAATGAGGTAATCCAGTAAATCCTTATGATATGAATTATATCTCTCTTCTATTGTTCTACAATGGGGTAACTTATTTCCTCTTATGTTGTCTGCAGGAGATCGGGATCCCTAAGGATGACCTCAGTTTTGAACATTTACATTTATTTTACAAGCATCTGATGTTTGACCAGCAGAAGTCAGTAAGTTCGTATAAATGACAGAAAAATGGTATGGGAGACTCATAGGCAGGGCTGTATTTACCTTAATGGCCCTCATGGGCCGATGACTAAGACGAGGAAGCATTAAAATGTACAAATTGTGTTAACTTGGAATGAGAGAACTCCTGTGCTGTAGTAATTGCCGCTGCGCCCACCATAAATGTATCCTATTCTGGATGCAGCGGACTAAAATAAGAATAAATAGTGTATTGTAGTCCTACACCTTTATTCCTAAATTGTGATACCTTGTTGATTCTCATCCCCTCTTTTTATCACTTCAGGACTTAAGAAGAACTGTTGGGGTGAGGGGTGCCGAGGATGCTAGAGAGAAGTCAAAGTCTCTTTAGAGCTCAAAAAACATTGGACCATCTATCCCAGTGTTGCCAACCTCCCCCAGTGCTTTTTACTGGCAAAACATGGAAAATTTACTGGCAGAGCACATTTTTTTACTGGCAACCTGAAAAATAACTGAACTCCTATTAAAAACTGAGACAATTGATATTTAAACACAACATGGAAACACTGACAATATCCATATTAAGTAGTTTGCCTGCTTTACACTTAAAAAGTCAGCACAGCATGACAAATTATCAGACCCTGATATTTATAGACAGTTGTAAAAATCACTGATTTTTACAAACTGTCAGTAAATTTACTGGCGGTTGGCAACACTGATCTATCCTTCCTAGTATTTGATCATCTATACCAGTGTTTCTCAACCAAGGTTCCTAGGAGTTTCTTGAGTTTTGAGAAATGGTGGATTGACCTCTCACCTTCACTGGTCCCCATTGCAAGGGGGTAATTTTCCACTACTTTTAAATTGACCATTCATTTTACCATGGACATTAAATATACCACATTACTTACTCTTTATATTTAAAACGTTCATTGACATATTAATCATGCTAAAGTATCATGAGCTGTAGGCACAATTCTGTTTTAGCAGGGTTTTTTTTTCAAGGGTCCTCAGTGATACAAAGGTTGAGAAAGGCTGGTCTATACAGTTTAAAAATATATACTATATATGGTCAAACTTTATTGGATACCTGACTGTCACACCTATATGAGTTAGTTGGACATTCCAAAACCATGGATGATAATATGAAGTTGCCCCTTTCTGTGGCTATAACAGCCTCCACTCTTCTGAGGAGGCTTTTCATGAGACTTTGGAGTGTGTCTGGGGGTATTTGTGCCCCTTTGGCCATAAAAACATTTGTGAGGTCAGGTAATGATGTTGGATGAGATTCATTGATAATATTCACCCCTTAGGTATTTAGTAGGGTTGAGGTCAGAGCTCTGTGAAGGTAACTTGAGTTCCTCCACACCAAACTCATCAAACCATGTCTTTATAGAGATTTTAGTTGAGAAGACGTGGCTTGATCCAATTTATCCCAGAGGTGTTCAGTAGGGTTGAGGTCAGGGCTCTGTGCAGGACAGCCAAATTCCCCTACACCAAACTGGTCAAACCATGAGATTATGGCTTGGTACGTGGTGGCACAGTCATGTTGGAACAGAAGAGGGTCTTCACCAAACTATACTACAAGATTGGAAGAAGACCACAAGGTTGGAAGAACGCTCACAATCGGCATTCCGATTCATCTCAAAGTAAAAGGTGTTCAGTAGGGTTGAGGTCAGGGCTCTGTGTAGGCCACTCTACTTCCTCCACACCAGAGTTGTTCAGTAGGGTTGAGGTCAGGGCTCTGTGTAGGCCACTCTACTTCCTCCACACCAGAGTTGTTCAGTAGGGTTGAGGTCAGGGCTCTGTGCAGGCCACTCTACTTCCTCCACACCAGAGGTGTTCAGTAGGGTTGAGGTCAGGGCTCTGTGTAGGCCACTCTACTTCCTCCACACCACAGGTGTTCAGTGGGGTTGAGGTCAGGGCTCTGTGTAGGCCACTCTACTTCCTCCACACCAGAGGTGTTCAGTAGGGTTGAGGTCAGGGCTCTGTGCAGGCCACTCTACTTCCTCCACACAAGAGGTGTTCAGTAGGGTTGAGGTCAAGGCTCTGTGCAGGCCACTCTACTTCCTCCACACCAGAGGTGTTCAGTAGGGTTGAGGTCAGGGCTCTGTGTAGGCCACTCTACTTCCTCCACACCAGAGGTGTTCAGTAGGGTTGAGGTCAGGGCTCTGTGCAGGCCACTCTACTTCCTCCACACCAGAGGTGTTCAGTAGGGTTGAGGTCAGGGCTCTGTGCAGGCCACTCTTCTTCCTCCACACCAGAGGTGTTCAGTAGGGTTGAGGTCAGGGCTCTGTGCAGGCCACTCTACTTCCTCCACACCAGAGGTGTTCAGTAGGGTTGAGGTCAGGGCTCTGTGAAAGACACCTGAGTTCCTCCACACTAAACTAGTCAAACCACGACTTTATGGAGCTGGCTTTGTACATAGTGGCACGGTCATGCTGGAACAGAAAAGCGTATTCACCAATCTATTTCTACAAGGTTGGAAGGACACTCACAATCAGCATTGCAATTCATATCAAAGTGAAAGTTGTTTAGCAGGGTTGAAGTCAGGGCACTGTGCAGGAATACAAAATAGGCCGCCACTGCCTACATCTATAACTGCCATTGCACCAAGTAGCATTGGAAGGCAACATGTGTTAGAAAACAAAACAAGGACAAATCCAAGGAAAATTTTCCTTGGATTTTTCCTTGGCTTTTTTTCTAACACATGTTGCCTTCCAATGCTACTTGCTGCAATGGCAGTTATAGATGTAGGCAGTGGCTGCCTATTTTGTATTCCTGTTATATTGGTCAGGCAAAGCACTGACACCTTTGCAGCCATTGTGCTATGTGCTGGGTGTTCAGGGTGCCCCCTGTACCTTTAAGAAGGGGTGGGCTCCCTTCAGTTCATCTGCCCTCCATCTATCTATCAGAATGCATGTGCTTCCATTGTGGAGTCACTTATAAGTCAGTGATAGGACTACAGATGCCAGGGTGACTTGGCGGGGCCTGTAGCTTACGCACGTATTTGCAAATGTGTGCAGACTAAACCCCTGTTTTTAATGTATAGTATTAGACAGGTTAATTTGGTTGTCCGCGGGCTGGCCGGTAAGTGAGCTTGAAGTTTTCCTTGGCTTTTTTTCTAACACTGTGCAGGAAACTTGAGATCCTCCACAACAAACTCATCAAACCGCGTCTTAATTGAGTTGGCTTTGTACAAGGAGACATGGTCATGTGGGAAGAGAAAAGGGCCTTCACCAAACTTTTACCATAAGATTGGACGAAGACCAAAAGGTTGAAAGAACATTCACAATCAGCGATCCAATTCATCTCAAAGTGAAAGGTGTTCAGTAGGGTTGAGGTGAGGGCTCTGTGAAGGCCACTTGAGTTCCTCCACACCAAACCCATCAAACCAGGTCTTTATGGAGCTGGCTTTGTACAAAGGGGCAAAGTCATGGTGGAACAGAAATGGACCCAAACTATTGGAAGGAGAAATCCCAAATGTCGCACATCCAGCAAAGTCTATAGTAAAAGCAGCCTTGGGCCAAACTCCGCCCTGGCCATACCTCGGACGCTTTTTGTCCTGCCTACAAGGCTTAGTCATGGAGATCTGGTCTTGGTCTTGTTTTTAGTAGCCCAAACTATTACCACTTAATTGGAAGAAGTCCACAAGATTAGAAGAACGCTCGCAATCAGTATTCCAATTCAACTTCAGTTGGGTTGAGGTCAGGGCTCTGTGCAGGCCACTCTAGTTCCTCCACACCAAACTGGTCAAGCCACGTCTTTATGGAAAAGACCCGGCTCATTTCAGTTCATCCCAAAGGTGTTCAGTAGGGTCGAGGTCAGGGCTCTGTGCAGGCCACTTGAGTTCATCCAGTCCACACCATACCATAACATGTTCTTCTCTTCTTTAGATTTTGGATGAATTCAAAAAAGATTCTTCAGTATTTATCTTGGGGTAAGATACCATCTTTCATATGCAACTCCTACATGCCGTCATTTTTCATTTTGTTGATTGACTTGCTGAATTCTCTCTTTATATAAACGAATGACAGGCAACTATGGGCAAAATAAAACATATTGTCCAATAATAAAAGGCATTTTATCTGTTTTCAATCAGAAACCTAGGGAATATCGCATATGAATATCGCATATTTCTACTTCCTGTGCTTTCTGAAGACTGTCCTGAATATAGACAGTAAACATGTGTGGTTCGTTTCGTTCCGAATTAAAATTCGGAAGGGTTTTCGGAAATTCAGATGTATTCAAATTTCCGAATTACAATAGTACCGAATTTAAACAAATCCAAAATAACGAAAAAAAATTTCAGACAAAATTCGAATTCAAATAATTTTTGAGTCGATTTTTAATACTTTTCAAATTCGAATAGTTTTCAAATTTGAAAATTTTTCAAATTCAAATAGTTTTCAAATTTGAATTCGAAAAAGTCCTTGAATTTGAATAGATTTCCAATTTCCAAAGAGAACAAAATAGAATAGAAAACAAAATAGAATAAAACAGAAAAAAAACAACAACAATAGACTAGAAAAGAATATAACAGAAAACAAAAGAATAGAATACAACAGAGTAAAACACCTCTGTTCCACCACATTATATTTTTTCATTTTCTGTTATATTCCCCTCTATTGTGTTCTATCTTTTTCTATTCTATTCCTCCACTTTCCACTCCACCCCATCTCCTTGGACATTGAAAAACGATTTGGATTTGAAAACGATTCGAAAACTTATCGAATCGATTTGAAAACGAATAAACAAAACAAATTTCTGAAAACTAATTAAACGAATGAAACAAATCTAACTAAACTAATTTATGTAAATAATGGAAACGAAACAAATGTTTTCGCTCTGCACATGTCTACTGAACGACTCAGAGGAGGGACACCCCCTCTCCCTTCCTATCTGAGACAGGACTGTCTTAGTCAGCTACACAGGGGAATTTACTAAAGGCGAATAGACAGCGCACTTTGAAAGTGCAGTTGCTCCAGAGTTTAATGAATGAGAGGAAATTCTGCTGACTTCCTTCATCCAATCACGTGCAAACAAAAATGCAGCTTTTTTTTTTTAATTTCTCTTGCAAAGTGAAGCTTCCCCTCATTTCCTAAGCTCTGGAGCAACTGCACTTTGCAAAGTGCACATTCTGTTTGCCTTTAGTAAATACACTTTATAGGCTACCAACAAATATGCAGTCAGTGCTGGGCTTACTTATTAGAAAGTCCAGCATCATCTGCTTCTGATTGTGAGCTATATACAATATCTCACAAAAGTAAGTACACCCCTCACATGTTTGTAAATATTTTATTCTATCTTTTCATGTGACAACACTGAAGAAATGACACTTTGCTACAATGTAAAGTAGTGAGTGTACAGCTTGTATAACAGTGTAAATGTGCTGTCCCCTCAAAATAACTCAACACACAGTCATTAATGTCTAAACCGCTGGCAACAAAAGTGAGTACACCCCTAAGTGAAAATGTCCACCATTATTTTCCAGCACTGCCTTAACCCTCTTGGGCATGGAGTTCACCAGAGCTTCACAGGTTGCCACTGGAGTCCTCTTCCCCTCCTCCATGACGACATCACAGAGCTGGTGGATGTTAGAAACCTTGCACTCCTCTACCTTCCATTTGAGGAGCCCCACAGATGCTCAATAGGGTTTAGATCTGGAGACATGCTTGGCCAGTCCATCACCTTTACCCTCAGCAAGGCAGTGGTCATCTTGGAGGTGTTTGGGGTCGTTATGTTGGAATACTGCCCTGCGGCCCAGTCTCTGAAGGGAGGGGATCATGGCTCTGCTTCAGTATGTCACAGTACATGTTGGCATTCATGGTTCCCTCAATGACCTGTAGCTCCCCAGTGCCAGCAGCACTCATGCAGCCCCAGACCATGACACCCCCACCACCATGCTTGACTGTAGGCAAGACACACTTGTCTTTGTACTCCTCACCTGGTTGCCCCCACACACGCTTGACACCGTCTGAACCAAATACGTTTATCTTGGTCTCATCAGAAGACAGGACATGGTTCCAGTAATCCATGTCCTTAGTCTGCTTGTCTTCAGCAAACTGTTTGCCGGCTTTCTTGTGCATCGTCTTTAGAAGTGGCTTCCTTCTTGGACAACAGCCATGCAGACCAATTTGATGCAGTGTGTGGTGTATGGTCTGAGCACTCAACCTCTGCAGCAATGCTGGCAGCACTCATACGTCTATTTCCCATAGACAACCTCTGGATATGACGCTGAGCACTGCACTCAACTTCTTTGGTCGACCATGGCGAGGTGCTGTTCTGAGTGGAACCTGTCCTGTTAAACCGCTGTATGGTCTTGACCACCGTGCTGCAGCTCAGTTTCAGGGTCTTGGCAATCTTCTTATAGCCTAGGCCATCTTTATGTAGAGCAACAATTATTTTTTTCAGATCCTCAGAGAGTTCTTCGCCATGAGGTGCCATGTTGAACTTCCAGTGACCAGTATGAGAGAGTGAGAGCAATAACATTAAATTTAACACACCTGCTCCCCATTCACACCTGAGACCTTGTAACACTAATGAGTCACATAACAATTCGGGCCCAATTTGGACATTTTCACTTAGGGGTGTACTCACTTTTGTTGCCAGCGGTTTAGACATTAATGGCTGTGTGTTGAGTTTTTTGAGGGGGCAGCAAATTTACACTGTTATACAAGCTGTACACTCACTACTTTACATTGTAGCAAAGTGTCATTTCTTCAGTGTTGTCACATGAAAAGATAGAATAAAATATTTACAAAAATGTGAGGGGTGTACTTATTTTTGTGAGATACTGTATGTATATGTATGTCATATAAGATATGTTTATGCTTGAAGTGGAGAAGAGTTACAATTTCTGTCAGTTTTTTTTTTTTCCTAAATATTTGTCTGCATTCCTATAAATAATTATAATAAATCATTTATACAAAATAATTGATATAAATAAATAATTTATACAAACAAAAATTAAATAATCGATACATAATATTTTATATTAATAAATACTTTCTGCAAAATAATTTATACAAATAAATAATTTCTGAAATAAAATTTATATAAATAAACAATTGATGCAAAATTATTTTAGATTAGTAAATCATTTAAGCAAAGTAATTAATATAAATAAATAATTTATACAAACAAAAATGAAATAATCTATACACAATATTTTATATTAATAAATACTTTCTGCAAAATAATTTATACAAATAAATAATTTCTGAAATATAATTTATATAAATAAACAATTGATGCAAAATTATTTTATATCAGTAAATCATTTATGCAAAGTAATTAATAAAAATAAATAATGTATACAAAAAACATATTTTTAATTCATACCAAATACAAAAAGAAATGTAAATTAATTTGAACAAAAGACATTACAGTTTCTCTTTGGCTATTCTTTTGTGTTTGGGGGGGGGGGGGGGGGGGGGGGGGGGGGGGGGGGGGGGGGGGGGGGGGGGGGGGGGGGGGGGGGGGGGGGG
>BLSH010268260.1:203433-244621 GCA_018402905.1 Glandirana rugosa
TGAGGCTGTATTTGATGGGCATAGGTGAAGCTGTATTTGAGGGGCACAGGTGAAGCTATATTTGATGGGCACAGGTGAAGCTGCATTTGATGGGCACAGGTGAAGCTATATTTGATGGGCACAGGTGAAGCTGCATTTGATGGGCACAGGTGAAGCTGTATTTGATGGGCACAGGTGAAGCTATATTTGATGGGCACAGGTGACGCTGTATTGATTGGCGCTAGTGAAGCTGTATTTGATGGGCACAGGTGAGGCTGTATTGATTGGCGCTGGTGAAGCTGTATTTGATGGGCGCTGGTGAGGCTGCATTTGATTGGCGCTGATCAGGCTGCATCTGATTGGCGCTGATCAGACTGGGCAGGGAAAGGGGGGTGGAGCCAGGGTGGTGGCAAAATGAGGTTTCGCCTAGGGTGTCAAAAGTCTTTGCACCAGCCCTGCCCTTGGGGCACCGTTCTTCCCACTTGCACCAGCAATTGGGCGCAACACCTCCCAATGACACCAATAATGGTGCACAATTCCTCCCAATGACACCAACAATGGCGCACCATTCCTCCCAATGACACCAACAATGGGGCACTATTCCTCTCAATGACACCAATAATAAGGCACTATTCCTCCCAATAACACCTAACACATAAATTCTGGCAGGGTATGCAAACTTATGAGCACAACTGTATATGCTATTACAAGGAAGGAACATGTGTTTGACCATCCCTAGTCAGGGCTCCTTAGAAAACCTCAGATGGCTACACCTCCCCTCCCACCTCTCCTTCCAGGAAACACCAGCACCTTCTGGAGGTCCTGATGACACCATCCGTGATCCAACCAGTCCTCCCTGAGCCACTCCCAGCCCAGAACCAAAACAGTCAGGCCTGAATAAATTTGCCTCTCTCTATCTACACCGCACCTATCACCATAGGGCCACTACAAAGATAATAATTTATTATTTATCTATTTCATGTGAAATTACCGGTTGGAAGTTATAACTTCAAACTTCAGTAATTTGTCCGTTAAGCCACCTGCTTGAGTACAGTTTTTGAAAATATAGTAAATTACCTTAAAAACAATATATAATAACTTATTTGTATAATACTTACGGTAATTAACCCCTTGCCACCCAGGCCAATTCTGACACTTCTCTCCTATATGTAAATATCATCATTTTTTTGCTAGAAAATGACTCGGAACCCCCAAACATTATACATATTGTTTTAGCGGACACCCTAGGGAATAAAATGGTGGTTGTTGCAACTTTTTATGTTACACAGTATTTGCGCAGCACTTTTTCGAACGTGCTTTTTTTGGAAAGAAACTGTGTCATGAATAATAAAAAAAAAACACTAAAGTTAGCCCCGATTTTTTTGTATAATGAGAAAAATGATGTTACGCCGAGTAAATAGATACCTAACATGTCAAGCTTTAAAATTGTGCACGCTTGTGGAATGGCGCCAAACTAAGGTACTTAAAGCGGAGTTCCACCCAAAAGTGGTTGGATTCCTCCCCCTCAGGTGTCACATTTGGCACCTTTCGGGGGGGGAGGGGGAAGAGGACACCTGTCTTTAGACAGGTGTCCTTTTCCACACTTCCGGGAGCTCTGGCCGGCGGCCACTGACATCAGCAGCCCGGCTCCCTCCTCCCTGCTCACTCTGCTACTGGCCGCCTGGCCAATAGCAACACGTGGCGGAGCCTCGCGCATGCGCAGTAAGGTGCCCGGCGTGAAGCTGTAACGCTACCCCTCCGGGTTCCCTTACACACAATGGAGGCGGCTGCACCCGTCCCCCGATCCGAAGATCGGTGGCGGGTGCAGCCATCGCTGGACTCCAGGACAGGTAAGTGTCCCATTATTAAAAGTCAGCAGCTACTGTATGTGTAGCTGCTGACTTTTAATTTTTTTTTTTTTCCCTCGGACCTCCGCTTTAAGAATCTCCATAGACAACGCTTTAACATTTTTTTAGAGGTTACATGTTTAGAGTTACAGAGGAGGTCTGGTGCTAGAATTATTGCTCTCACTCTAACATTAGTAACCGTATGTAACTGGTGTGTATCTGGCTCTGATACTCGCCAGTGCCTCACCAGCCACTCACCTCACCGCACGTCCCTGGTTAGTAAGTGAGCATTTATTTACACTAAAAATGCATCTTCTGACATCAAAGAACCTGTAGTTGTGTCCAGGAACACCTCTTCTACATTACAAGCACATAAACAATAGGGTCTGTAGGGTGGTGGTCCTCAAAAATGAGTTGTGGAGATAAAGACTCTGAGTTATCGATCGGAAAAAAAAGAAAAAAAGAGGAGAGGTGAGAGAGCCCTTTGGTGTAGGAAGTTGGCAATGTTGTTAGATGTGTATGGAGTTCTCAGAAATATTTAAAAAATGCTTACATTTTATGAGGTTGCGATTAACCAGATTTAATGGTAAATGGTACGCTTTCATGTACGCTAGTGGAGAATACCCATCTCCACGCCGGAAATGGGAGATTGCATTCGATGCCTCAGAAAACCCAATGCTCGGTCCTCATGGAGGACACCAGGATGGTCTGAAGAACCCCTTAGTGGTAGAAAAAACAGCTTGAATGGCAGAGGTGCACGTGGTTGTGTTGAATAATAGTCATAGAGGGTTTGTGGTCATCGTGGTTAGTAAGTGAGCATCTATTTATTACACTAAAGATGCATTTTCTGTATGGGAGCGACATCAAAGAACCTGTAGTTGTGTCCTGAAACATCTCCTACATTACAGACATAAAAGCAATAGGGTCTGTAGGGTGATGGTCCTCAAAAGCAATTTGTGTAGATACAGGCGGCCCCCTAGTTACAAACATCCGACTTACAAACGGAGGTGGACAACAGGAAGTGATAGGAAATCTCCCCATAGGAAGGGAATTTGACTCATGTAAGAGTTATTATGGGGAAAAGGTGTCTCCATTGATGCTTTATCACCAAGGTTTGCTTCCACAACAACCCGAAATTTTCAAAATCCAATTGTCATTGGGACAGGAAGCAGTGGTGTATCATCCATGGGTGCAGGGTGTTCACTGAACACGGGCCCTGAGGGGTTGGGGGGCCCATTGTGCACCCATGGATGATCTCTCCCTGGTTGACAGCCAGGGATGATCGGTGCAGTGTGGGTTGCACACGGGCCCACTAATTTCATAATACGCCCCTGACAGGAAGTGAGGTGAAATCTTCTGAGCAGAGACACAGACAGCAAAACAAGCATTAGAGGGATGTTACCCCTTCCCTATGCTATCCAAAAAGCTTAAAAATATTTTTTTTGGCTGCAGCTACACTTAAAAAATGTCCCTGTTCCCACTTACAAACAAATTCAACTTAAGAACAAACCTACAGTCCCTATCTTGTTTGTAACCCGGGGACTGCCTGTAAAGACTCTGCGGTATCCATTGAAAAAAAGAGGAGAGACGAGAGAACCCTTTCGTGCCGTAAGTTGGCAATGCTGTTAGATGTGTACAGAGTTCTGGAAGGTTGTGAATAACCAGATTTCATAGTAAATGCAAACTTCCAGGTACGATTGTGGAGAACACCTCCATACAGGAAATGGGAGCTTGCACTCGATGCCCCTGTATTTATTGCACTAAAAGATGCATCTTCTGTATGGGAGAGACATCAAAGAACCTGTAGTTGCGTCCAGGAACACCTCTTGTACATTACAAGCACACACACAACATAGTCTGTAGGGTGGGGGTCCTCAAAAATGAGTTGGGGAGATAAAGGCTCTGCGGCATTCATCGGAAAAAAGAAGAAAAGAGCTGAGAAAAAAAAAAGAGGTGAGAGAACCCATTGATGTAGCAAGTTGGCAATGATGTTAGATGTGTATGGACTTCTGGAAAAGAGGGAAAAACACATTTATTAAGGTTGCGAATAACTAGATATACAACCTTCCTGGTATGCTTGTGGAGCATAAACCTTTTCTTCAAGAAATGGAAAAAACGCACTTGATGCCTTGGGGAACTCAATCTTAGGTCCTCATGGGGGACATCAGAATGGTATGAAGAATTCGTTAGAGGTAATAAAAAATTGTCAGCGGCTTGCATGACAGAGGTGCCTGTGGTTGTGTAGAATAATAGTCATAGAGGGGTCATGGGTATCGTGGTTGGTAAGTGAGCATTTATTTATTACACCAAGAGACGTGCCTCAATGACCACGACTACTCCTCCATGATTATTATTTTACACAACCACATGTGCATCTGCCATATAAACCATTGCCAGATCTTTTTTCCACCACTAACGAGGGCATACAACTCCCGTATAACCAGGCAATCTGAAAAAACAAAGCTTGGTGGAAAGAATGGGAGGAATACTCATTAGGGTTGGTGAAGGTTAGTGATGGTTACCTAGGGAAAATGTTTAATTAAAAAATATATATTATTTACTTGCAAGGTTGCTAGAACCGGCTCTATGTGGAGATAAAGGGATTCCAGCGCTACCCCCTGCTTCCTCCCCTGTCCAGTGTTGGTTGTCCTCTTCAGGCAGACGAGCAGTCACTTCACTCCGCTCATTTCCTATGAGCCCAGCCATTTATACCCCCTTCCCCCAGGGGGCATTTCATTCATGGGTTCACAGTATTCCAGGATTGAGCGGAGCTCAAACCTGGAAGAATGCCCACTGCTGGAGGAAGAAGAGGAAGTACTTGTGACATCCCCTGACCTTCCAGAAAGATGGCAGGAAAAAAGGTGTGACTGTGTATAGCAGGGTTTCTCAACCAGGGTTCCTCCAGAGGTTGCTAGGGGTTCCTTGAGCGATGGTCAATTTCTACCTCTCAGATAAATTCCCAATGACTCCATTGATCTTTTTAGCTATCTGTAAGGGGTAATTCTTCCCGATGACCACAAGTGTAAGGAGCATTCTTCCCATTGACCATCACACTAATGTATCATGAGTTGTAGATTTTTAATCTTTAGCAGTGGTTCCCCGAGACCGGAGAATTATTTCAAGGGTTCCTTCGTGTTGAGAAAGGCTGCTGTATAGGGTTTAAAAAAATACTGGGAATAGGGGCAGGTGTAGTTGGGGGTTCTAGGCCTGGAAGTTTTAAGGAACCGTACAAAACAAATGCACTAAATATTGTGTTTTATACTGTTGATCTTACTGAAAGCAATGTGTATCTTATTTGTCCTCCATGTTTCCTAAAGGAGTCCTCAGCCCAGGATCTTAACAAAGTCCGCGAGCGGATGACGAAGTTTATAGATGACACTATGAGAGAGACGGCAGAGCCCTTTCTCTACGTAGATGAGGTAAGCAGCGCCATGCTTTAAAGGGTCACTCTACCCAAAAAAAGTCAGTTTAATTGTTTTTAAGTAAAGGAGGGGGGGTTGTTCAACAGTTAAAGCCCAACTGAACTTTCAACTTTCCTTTCTCTTTAGAATCCTTTACCACTATGTTACAATTTTTAACCAACCTTCATTCAGAATTGCCTTTACAATACATTTTCCTCTGTGTGGAAACGTGGTTCCTGTTCTCACCCTCCGGTGCTCTATGCTTGCAGAGTAGGGTTGCCACCTGTCAGGGATTCACCCGGACAGTTCGGGTTTGGAATCATGAGTCCGGGTTTCAGACTGCTTGAAACCCGGACACATTATTCAGACTAGGCTATGGCTTCCTAGCAGGGTTGCTGGCTGCAGATGTCTAAGCTGAGAGTGTCTGTTACACTCTCTTTCACACTGCTCAAAGCCAGCACTAATAATCCCCCCCCCCCAGATACACACAGACAGGAGAGAGGGCTCCATCTGCACCTCTTCCTCCAGCCCCTACCCCTCTGTGTCTGCCCACCCCCCAATCCCCGGCACTGTGCCACAGAAAAAGGAAGAGGGGGCTGGAAATTTGAAGTTCAGCAGCCTCAGATACATCTGGATGTGAGGTGCTGACTGCCAAAGGGTGAGTGAGCTCCACTCCATACATCAGAGTTCTCAGTGTTCCCCCTTTAAATCAGAATTCCCAGAGCATCCCTTATGTCAGAGTCCCCAGAGTTCTCCCTTACATCAGAGTCTGCAGAGTCCCCCCTTACTGTGAAAAGGAACTCTGCAAGATCAGATATAAAGGGGAACTCTGTGGATTCAAATGTAAAAGGGGAACTCAGTGGATTCAGATGTAAAAGGGGAACTCTGTGGACTGTGATGTAAAGGGAGACACTGGTGATTAACTACATATGATTAAAAATGTTATTTAATAGCAAAATATATATGTATATTTTATACTATAAAAAAAAATGCTGTGCGCCGCTAAAGTGTTCGGGTTTGACTTGAAGAAAAGGTGGCAACCCTATTGCAGAGCTGGATAGCAGCCACACCCACATCACAAGTGTATTGCAGAGAAAGAGAGGGGCGTGTCTGGTCAGGTCTTTTAGAACTGGCTGGGCTGTGTGGTCGACCTCTGGTGCCTACTGAACTGAGCAATGGCTATACCAGCAAAGTAGAAATTACACTATCAATAATGGAGGCTCTTAGTACCATGTCCATCTGATCGAATATTTCTGAGGCTTCAGTTGGCATTGTCCTGCATAAGAAAAGAACGAGTGCACTTTAAAGAGCCAAGACCTTTATCTCTTTAATGAGGACATCTTATTCTGCTTCCTTATGTCTCTGATTCTTTTACAGTTCCTGACCTACTTATTTTCCAAAGAGAATAGCATCTGGGATGAGAAATACGATGAAATTGCAGTTCAGAATATGAATAATCCACTGTCGCATTATTGGATTGCTTCCTCGCACAACACGTGAGTAATGATGGGGCTTTAATCCTCTGGGCAACCCAGGTACGTCGCATTTAAATGCATTGGGAATACTTCTAAACAGTAGGAAAATGAAGAAAAGTCTGAAGCTAAACTCCAGGAATTATCTGTATTGAATGCTTACGTTGGCCCAGCTTGGCACAATGTAAGTCTGACTATCCCGTACCTGATGAGCTGCTGGAGAAGCTTATAAATCCCTGTAGTTGTTGGAGCTACTTCAGTGATAGCGGTGATATTCCAGGTGAATAAGGCTTTACCCTGGCATGTACCACATCTGTTAATCTGATAAGTCACCATAGGTGTGCGCAAGCTATTGCATTAGGGTGTGCACCCCAAAGCTCAAACACATATATATATTTATATTCATACACACGCAGACACACACACACTCTTATGGCAGAGCCAGTACAGTGAAAGAGATGTATGGTCGCCCTCATAAATGGCAGAACTGGTCAGAGGGAGATATTTCCCATCTACCTGCTGGCACACGGAATGATAATGCCAATGCACATGGGGTGATTAGGGTGTGTCCAGGCACACCCGGCACACCCCCTGCGCACGCCTATGTAAGTCACTCAGAAGTTTTGGGTAGGTACAGTACCTACTGCTGATCACGTGTAAACCTGGAGTGCTGCTCAAAGCTGGAGGATAACAGGTGTCCCTACCGGTATTCAAAAAGTGGGTGCAGGCATCAGGCACTAATTCAGAAGCGTGGACATATGTGGGGTAAGACGCCGCTCAAACTAGCCCAGTGCTTCAGGTGTGGATATGGCCGTGTATGGCATCATTCAGTTCTGCTCTGACCACGCCCCCTAACATGTTTTGCCCGGCCTGCTGGGGTTCTGTGACCAAGCCCCGGCAGGCAGGGCGAAACATGTCAGGGTATGTGGCCGAAACAGCAATGGCTGAGACCATACAGAGCCATATCGCCATCTGAAGCACTGGGTTGGTTTGAGCGGCGTCTTATCCCACATATGTACCTACTGCTATAATGATGTGGTGCCACCAACCATGAAACATTTTGTTGTCTGTAGACACCTTAAGATAACAGCCACTTCTGGTCTTATTCAAGAATCTGAAAATGCAGCAGAGCAGGTTTACTTGGGTAAGGTTCATTTTTGTCCTTTTTTTAACTTTACTTTGCTTGAGCTTGGTTCCTCAGGTTAAGAGCTAGAGGTCACCTGTAGCTGCTTTGTCCGCTATCTGGCCCCATACACCTCTTCTCAGCTCCTAGGTGCATAGGGGTGTCAACCAGAGCCTCATAGGAGGGACTTAGAGATAACCGGTGGCCTCGTTTATTTGACACTCCTATGCAGGAGTCAGGAGACAATGTCTGAGGTCAAAATTAGATTGTCTAGACTGCTAGAACTCAAGAACTTGGTCTAGGCTGTTGTAGTTAGTATTAGTTAGTAACATTCAACTGGACTTGTTCTGTAATGCTGAAGACATTTATTGGTCTCTCCAAGCCACGTCTTTAGTTCTTTAGGGGAGATACAAAGAAGAGAGAGAGAAGCTACAAAATGTCTTCAACATTTAAGAACAAGTCCACTTGAATGTGACCAACTACCAGGGCTTTTTTTCTCAGAGAATAGGTGCAGGAATTCCCCCCTTTTGAGTCACTTCTTGTCTTTGCACCCTACCCACCTCCAAGCATTGTCCCTTGGTTCCACACCCTAACCACCTTTTTAGAGAATACAGAGCCAAGTATCATTTTTAAGTGCTAAGTAAAGAAGTATTTATGGAATTTGCTAATGATAAGAAGAAAAGAAATAAAATCGCCAGCAGCAATAGCCCCTCCAGCAACAATAGATTCCCCTAGCAACAATGGACCGCTGCAACAAAATACCACCCCGGGAACAATAAATCCCCGGCAGCAACATCAGATCTCAGTGCCCAGTTATAAGCCAGGTCGGGAGGTGCCCTAGGGGCATATCAGCCAAACACCTCATACCTGCTCAGATGTAACCAGCTTACACCCAGAACAGGGCAGAAGGCCATTGAGGGGTAGACTTGCACCCAGGAAGAGCCAGTTGTAGTCTTCCTGACCCTTATGGAGGTGGGGGCTAGGACAGATTGCAAAAAGCTTTTGAAGCCAGGCCAATATCTTCTCGAGTGAGGCTGCTTCCCTGGGGACTTCCCTAAGGAGGAGGTGAGTATGGAGATCCCAGTCCTGTGAGTACTAATGACCCCGGGTGGAGGAGAGATGGCTGCTAAAGGTGCTTCATATGCTTTCACATGTGACTACTGTGGACCGTCCACTAAATGCTACATAGTTACATAGTTGCATAGTTAGTGAGGTTGAAAAAAGACCATCTAGTTCAACCATAAAACCATAAAATAATATATAACCATACAATCCCATATACAATCCTTCACCCACAGTTGATCCAGAGCAAGGTAAAAAAACCCAGCAAAGCATGATCCACTTTGCTATAGCGAGGGAAAAAATTCCTTCCTGATCCCTGGATCAACTTTACCTAAAATGTTAGTACCCAGTTATATTATTTACATTAAGGAAGGAATCCAGGCCAAATGTGATTGACTATGTAATGTCACGTAACTCTAGAATGTATGTCGATGTGATGTGACTGTTCTGCCATTTCCCAAATTCCATCAGTAAAGTGCAGCAAAACTAATTCTTGGCTGGGCATCCCTTCCTTGAGATATAAAGGTCAACGGCCGGGAATATGGTGTGGAGGCCTCTGGCATGGAGTGGGGCACAATGTGACAGAGGGTTCGGCCTCAGCAAGAGGGGCAGTGTTCTAGCAGGACAGAAGCGAGGGTAGGGACTTGGCACCAATTGCAAAGCCCCTCTGACAGCAGGTGGACCTGATTGATTTGGATGATGCAGCATTCGGTTTGGCAGCCTAATCTAGTATTCATTGCTCTCTCTGTAACCTTCAAAATGCGTTGGAATGTTTTATTGATAAAAGGACATCTTTACCATAACCTTTAAAAATTGGCTTGGCTCTTTTCTTCCACATTTAACAAAATGTGTAAGGCCAGGTAGTTACCAGGACAAGAACTGTCCTTACCCATGTATGAGAAAAAATGGCTCCCAATGTTAAGGGCTTGTAAAACACAAAGGTAAGAATGGAGTGTAAAGCTGAAAAAACAGGCTAGAAAAACCATCAACAAGTAACACTGCACAGTTATAATATTTAGGCTCTTCCATAAGTTTAGTGGTGAATGGTTCCATGGGCGTCCGCAGAACTTTTTCCAGAGGGGGGCATAATTTCAAGGTCATCCATGCTCTGCCCCTTTTTGACAATGTCATACGGTAATTACATTATCACGGTCAGACACTGCAGACGTAGTACAGGAGATGGTCAGAGACTGCAGACATGATCCAGGAGATGGTCAGAGACTGCAGACGTGATACAGGAGATGGTCAGAGACTGCAGACATGATCTGGAAGATGGTCAGAGACTGCAGACGTGATACAGGAGACGGTCAGAAACTGCAGACGTAGTACAGGAGATGGTCAGAGACTGCAGACATGATCCAGGAGATGGTCAGAGACTGCAGACGTGATACAGGAGATGGTCAGAGACTGCAGACATGATCTGGAAGATGGTCAGAGACTGCAGACGTGATACAGGAGACGGTCAGAAACTGCAGACATGGTACAGGAGACAGTCAGAGACGGCAGACATGGTACAGGAGACGGTCAGAGACTGCGGACATGGTACAGGATACGGTCAGAGACTGCGGACATAGTGCAGGAGATGGTCAGAGACTGCAGACATAGTACAAGATACGGTCAGAGACTGCGGACATGGTACAGGATACGGTCAGAGACTGCAGACATGGTACAGGATACGGTCAGAGACTGCGGACGTAGTACAGGAGATGGTCAGAGACTGCAGACATAGTACAGGATACGGTCAGAGACTGCGGACATGGAACAGGAGACAGTCAGAGACTGCATACATAGCACAGGAGACAGTCAGAGACTGCAGACATAGCACAGGAGACAGTCAGAGACTGCGGACATGGTACAGGAAACGGTCAGAGACTGCATACATGGCCCAAGAGACTGTCAGAAACTGCATACATGGCTCAAGAGGATAAGGACCTAGTGGGGAACCCCTGATCTGATCCCTGATTCCAGGGGGGGGGGGGCAATTGCACCCCCTTGCCCCTACCTGCGGACGCCCATGAATGGTTCTCTTTAGCTATGAAATAATGTAAAAAAAAGTACCAGTTCACGGCAAGAAGTCCTTGCAAAAGTTTATTCAATAAAAAGCACAGAGCATCAAACAAAAAACAAGACGGTCATGGTGATACATTTCAGTCTAAATGGCCTTAGTTATAATTATGACTAAGGTAGTTTAGTCTGAAATGCTTCAATGTGATTATCTTGTTTGTTTGGAGCTATTTAGTTTTTAATGAATAAACTTTTGCAAGGACTCGTCGCCAAGTGCCGCTAAATTTTCAACATTGTTTTTTGGCTTATGAGCTGACAGGAGCCGTGACCGGGCCCCTATTCAACCCGAGTGGGACGTGGAGGTAGAACAGCCTTATTTTGCTTCTCTTTAGCTACGGTAGGAAGAGTTCTCCACCAGCGACCCTGAAAAATTTTGGAAGCCAACGGCTGATTCATCTCCCCAGCATCTGTCAAAACTTGAAATTCTAATTGCGAGTGGACTGACCCTTTAAATGACGATATAATAAGGGATACAAGCGTTTCCAGAAATGCGGGATGACAACCCTTCCGCACCTGGGCCATTCTTCCCAGCCCTGACCCCTCTTTGTGTTTCCTGTTTAGGTATTTAACCGGAGACCAGCTGCGCAGCGAGTCCTCTACAGAAGCCTACGTGCGCTGTCTGCGGATGGGATGCAGGTGTATCGAACGTAAGCATGAAATGATTTCATTGTTATTTAATGGGAAACTATGCTAATTGTGCCGCCTCTCAGTTTCTGCTCATTGTTACGCAGCCAAAGGAGGTTCTGATAGACGTAACCTCAGATAAGGGAGGCCACCAGGCAGAATAAGAACTTAATGGTGGAAGAGTTTACATTGCTTTATATGTTTTATTTCTCTATTGCGACAGAAAAAGGTGTTAAATTTAAAGCAGGATCAGAACAGATTTGTAAAATAGCAAAACACAGACACTGCAAACGATTAGTCTGTAACTTGCCCCAGAGTGAGCCTTAACTTTAAAGGACAACAATACTTTAAAGACTAGCCAAGCACAAAATAAAATTAATGACATACTGTACACTATATTGTCAAAAGTATTGGTACACCTGCCTTTACACGCACATGAACTTTAACCACTTGCCGACCGCCCGCCGCAGCGTGACGGCGGCAAGGTGGCTCGTTATCGCGAACTGCCGTCACAGGACGGCGGCCGCGATAACTAGCATTGTGAGCGCGCACGCGCCGCCCAAGGCGCGCCCGCGTGCTCACTGTGTTCGGGGGGAGCCAGGGAGCGGGTGCGGCGGACTCGATCACCGGCGGCTACCCGCGATGGCTCCCCCCGCACTGAAAGAACAGAGGTCCGTGTAAGTAAACACGGACCTCCGTTCTGTGAGAGGGGGAAGGGCTGTGATCACTTCCCTTCCCCAGCTAGGGCAGCCCACACACAGATAGAACACGCCCAGGGAACACAGTTAACCCTTAGAGCGCCCCCTGCAGGTTAACCCCTTCACTGCCAATGGCATTTACACAGTAATCAGTGCATTTGTATAGCACTGATCGCTGTATAAATGCCAATGGTCCCAAAAAAGTGTCAAAATGGTCCGACATGTCCGCTGAAATATCGCAGTACCGCTAAAAATCGCAGATCGCCGCCATTACTTGTAAAAAATTTAAAAAAAATAAAAACCCCAGAAATGAATTCTCATCATCCGTAAACGCGGCAACTTTTGCGCAAACCAATCAATAAACGCCGATTGCAATTTTTTTTTAACAAAAATATGAGGAAGAATATAAATCGACCAAAACCGATGAAAAAAATGTTTTTTTATATTTTTTTTTTGGATTTGTATTTTATCAAAAAGTGAGAAATTTGTTTTTTTTTTGCAAAATTGTCGCTCTTCTTTTGTTTATAGCGGCGATCAGAAATGACGCAGAGGTAATCAAATACCACCAAAAGAAATCTCTATTTGTGGGAAAAAAAGGATGCAAATTTCATTTGGGTACAACGTCGCACGACCGCGTAATTGTCAGTTAAAGCAGCGCCGAATCGCAAAAAGTGCTCTGATCCTAAAGTGTGAAATCCTTCCGGGGCTGAAGTGGTTAATAGCATCCCAGTCAATATTGAGTTGGCCCACCCTTTGCAGCTATAACAGATTCAACTCTTCTGGGAAGGCCGTCCACAAGGTTTAGGAGTGTCTATGGGAATGTTTGACCATTCTTCCAGAAGAACATTTGTGATGTCAGGCACGAGAACTGGAACTAAGGGGCCAAGCCCAACCCCGGAAAAACAACCCCACACCATAATCCCCCCTCCACCAAATAATTTGGACCAGTGCACAAAGCAAGGTCCATAAAGACATGAATGAGCAAGTTTGGGGTGGAGGAACTTGATTGGCCCGCACATCCCGATAGAACACCTTTGGGATGAATTAGAGCAGTGGATGCGAGCCAGGCCTTCTTGTCCATCATCTGTGCCTGACCTCACAAATGCGCTTCTGGAAGAATGGTCACAGCAGGTGTACAGACCTAGGAACCCAACACAAGAATGGGGGGAGCCCTTCATAATGAGCACAGTAAGCGTACAGACCTAGGAACCCAACACAATGATGGGGGGAGCCCTTCATAATGGGCACAGTAAGTGTACAGACCTAGGAACCCAACACAAGGATGGGAGAGCCCTTCATAATGGGCACATTAAGTGTACAGACCTAGGAACCCAACACAAGGATGGAGGGAACCCTTTATAATGGGCACAGTAAGTGTACAGACCTAGGAACCCAATACAAGGATGAGGAGAGCCCTTCATAATCGGCACAGTAAATGTACAGACCTATGAACCCAACACAAGGATGGGGGAGCCCTTCATAATGGGCACAGTAAGTGTACAGACCTCGGAACCAACACAAGGATGGGGGGAGCCCTTCATAATGGGCACAGTACGTGTACAGACCTAGGAACCCAACACAAGGATGGGGGGAGCCCTTTATAATGGGCACAGTAAGTGTACAGACCTAGGAGCCAACACAAGGATGGGGGTAGCCCTTCATAATGGGCACAGTAAGTGTACAGACCTAGGAACCCAACACAAGGATGGCAGAAGCCCTTTATAATGGGCACAGTAGATGTACAGGCCTGGGAACCCAACACAAAGATGGTGAGATCCCCTCACGATGGGCACAGCAGGTATACAGACCCAGAAACCAAACACAAAGATGGTGGAAGCCCTTCATAACGGGCACAGCAGGAGTACAGATCCAAGAACTCAGCACAGGGATGGTGTGAACCCTTCATAATGAGCACAGCAGGTATGCAGACCTAGGAACCTAACACAAGGATAGCAGGAACCCTTCACAATGGGCACAGTAGGTATACATACCTAGGAACCCAACACAAGGATGGGAGAGCCCTTCATAATGGACACAGTAAGTGTACAGTCCTAGGAACCCAACACAAGGATGGAGGGAGCCCTTCATAATGGGCACAGTAAGTGTACAGACCTAAAAACCCAACACAAGGATGGGGGGAGCCCTTCATAATGGGCACAGTAAATGTACAGACCTAGGAACCAACACAAGGATGGGGGGAGCCCTTCATAATTGGCACAGTACATGTACAGACCTAGGAACCCAACACAAGGATGGGGGTAGCCCTTCATAATGGGCACAGTAAGTGTACAAACCTAGGAACCAACACAAGGATGGGGGGAGCCCTTCATAATGGGCACAGTAAGTGTACAGACCTAGGAACCCAACACAAGGATGGGGGAGCCCTTCATAATGGGCACAGTAAGTGTACAGACCTAGGAGCCAACACAAGGATGGGGGTAGCCCTTCATAATGGGCACAGTAAGTGTACAGACCTAGGAACCCAACACAAGGATGGGGGGAGCCCTTCATAATGGGCACAGTAAGTGTACATACCTAGGAGTCAACACAAGGATGGGGGTAGCCCTTCATAATGGGCACAGTAAGTGTACAGACCTAGGAACCCAACACAAGGATGGGGGTAGCCCTTCATAATGGGCACAGTAGGTATACAGACCTAGGGACCCAACACAGAGATGGTGGAAGCCCTTTAAAATTAGCACAACAGGTGGCAGGAACTTAGTGCAGGTATGGTGGGAGTTTCTCATAATGGGCCTAGGTATTCAATGGAACAATGGCAAGAACCCATTTACAATGGACTCAGCAGGTGTGCACCCTAGAGCTCAGTGCAGAGATCTCAGGGGGATTAACACTCCATCAGCGTTATAAGTAGAAGTTTTAAAAACAGGCAATCATTCAGTCGCCACTTAACGGAAAACACATTTTGCAGGCAAAGTCATCTCTGGAATCACCAGTCTGGACGTAGCGAGGAAGCCCTTGCTGTAGTGGATGCTCTGAGCTTATCAAAGTAATGGTTTTCTCTGTCTCCTCTCTCTAGTGGACTGCTGGGACGGTCCTGACGGAAAGCCAATTATTTATCACGGATGGACAAGAACAACGAAAATTAAATTTGACGACGTGGTGCAAGCTATTAAAGATCACGCATTTGTCACCTCTGAGTGAGTTTGCGCTGTAACTCTTAACTAACTGCATGACCTTGACGTGGAACAAAAAGGCCAGAGCTAACCGCTATTTATTTTACTGTGTAAAGCTATTTAGTCCTTTATGAGCCTTACCTGTCCATAGTGTATTTCACAGTCCATATAAATAGCAGGGGAATGAATACGGGTCATCAAGCTGGAGAAAGGAGATTACGCCGACGTCGTAGAAAGGATTTTACTTATTTTACTGTGAGACTGGTCAGGATAAAGAATTTACAACTGACGTTGCACCGGTGATGGCAGATTCAGTGGAAACTTTTAAACCTTGCTTGAATGCTGTATAAGTATATGTTGTAAAATAGGATGTGTATACACACTATATTACCAAAAGTATTGGGACGCCTGCCTTTACACTCACATGAACTTTAATAGCATCCCAGTCTTAGTCTGTAGGGTTCAATATTGAGTTGGCCCACCCTTTGCAGCTATAATGGCTTCAACTATTCTGGGAAGGCTGTCCACAAGGTTTAGGAGTGTCTATGGGAATGTTTGACCATTCTTCCAGAAGAGCATTTGTGAGGTCAGGCACTGATGTTGGATGAGAAGGCCTGGCTTGCAGTCTCCGCTCTAATTCATCCCAAAGGTATTCTATCGGGTTGAGGTCAGGACAGCCAAGTTTCTCCACCCCAAACTCGCTCATCCATGTCTTTATGGACCTTGCTTTGTGCAGTGGTGCGCAGTCATGTTGGAACAGGAAGGGGCCATCCCCAAACTCTTCCCACAAAGTTGGAGCATGAAATTGTCCAAAAAGTCTTGGTATGCTGACGCCTTAAGGGCCCTTTCACACGGGCATTCCGTTCAGGTCCGCCTGTCCGTTCTTCAGGTGGACCTGAACGGGCACTCAATGCAGCCCTATGTCCACTGACAACCACCACTCTCCGATCCTGTCTGTGAAAAACAGACGGATGGAAACCCTATTTTCCATCCATCTGTAGAATCGGATAAGATGACAACGGACAGGCGGTCCGTTGTTAGACAATCCCCATAGAGCAGAGCGGGGCTCTGACAGTTCCATCTCCGCTCAGTGAGCGGAGACGGAGCTGTCATCTGCCTGCTCAGCGGGGATCGGCAGATTGATCCCTGCTGAGCAGAGCGGAGTCTGCTCACGGAAAGCCCCATGTGAAAGGGCCCTAAGAGTTCCCTTCACTGCAACTAAGGGGCCAAGCCCAACCCCTGAAAAACAACCCCCCCATAACCCCCCCCCCCCCTCCACCAAATGATTTGGACCAGTGCACAAAGCAAGGTCCATAAAGACATGGATGAGCGAGTTTGGAGTCGAGGAACTTGACTTGCCTGCACAGAGTCCTGACCTCAACCCGATGAATTAGAGTGGAGACTGTGAGCCAGGCCTTCTCATCCAACAGCAGTGCCTGACCTCACAAATGCACTTCTGGAAGAACGGTCATACATTCCCATAGACACTCCTAAACCTTGTGGACAGCCTTCCCAGAAGAGGTGAAGCTGTTATAGCTGCAAAGGGTGGGCCAACTTAATATTGAACCCTACGGACTAAGACTGGGATGCCATTAAAGTTCATGTGCATGTAAAGGCAGGTGTCCCAATACTTTTGGTAATGTAGTGTGTGTATATATATATATATATATATATATATATTTATTCTTTATTTTATTTTTACTTTTTTTTTTGTTTTTGCCTTTACGGTTATGAGTATTTTAAGGTTAGCATTAAACATACCAGTCACATCTCTGCTTCCATAGGAACCTGAACACTCATTTTTAAAATATTAAAGTGGTAGTAAACCCATGCATTTAACAGGTTAAAAACCAGTCACATTTCCAGCACGCGCCGGAAATGTAACACTCCCATTGGTTGTGTTCTAAACCATACTGTCAAACCATCCAATGGCTGGTGTCATAGCTGATCACATGTGCAGCATCATGGCAGTTGTAGATTAAACATAGGCCAAGATGGCAGCTTCCTTGGCTGAAAATGATAGGAGGGTTTACTACCACTTTAAAGCTGAGCATTCATATTTTTCATAGGGTCATATTTCCTTCCAATTTTGCTTTATTTGTTTGAATCTAACACATTAGTTAGCATACAAACTTGTAGAAGGAAGTAATGGTGTCACACCAGTGATCATCCAGAATGCAGCAAAGTTTTTAATTAAATAATTGGTAGAAAAAATAACCAACGCGTTTCGTTCAGACACTCCCCCTTCATCAGGGCTTTTACAGTAAGGAACGTCAGAATTGGTTGGAGTCAATGGGATATTGATGATATTAAAAACCAGGTTTCAGGTAATATAACCAGCAGATTGAGTAGCGAGGACAATCTGATATTAATATTATATGATACCTGGTTCTGAATGTTATCAATGTCCTCCCAAATTTGAGGTTACATAGCATATGAGGCCTGATGAAGGGGCGGTCTGACTGAACACACCATGATTTATGTAAGAACATGCAAGGCACTTTTAGTTGACAATATTTGCTTTTCCCGGAGTTCAGCTTTAACCTGCCACCTATGTAACGCTGTCCAGACCTCCTTATAGCACCCTCAGTGCCGTATTCCTCTCCTGAATTTTCCATTGTGCCCCATTCAGGTACCCAGTCATTCTCTCCATAGAGGAACACTGTAATGTAGAGCAGCAGAGGTACATGGCCAAGGTGTTCAAGGAGGTCTTCGGAGATCTTCTGCTGACCAAACCCACCGAAGCGAGTGCCGACCAACTGCCCTCCCCCACCCAGCTGAAGGAGAAGATCATCATCAAGGTAAAGCTGCACCAGAAATGCTGAATGTGGGACCCCTTGATGGAGTCCGGGGCCACGACTTGGACCTTCAAAGAGTAACTCCACTTTGTTGAGAAAAACCCCTCCTCCTCTGGGTGATCTTTGTGCATTGCAGGGATTGTACCAAACTTTGTAGGAGATTCCTCCCTTTTGTTATTCTGAAGAAGTAGCTGTTTGTTTCTCTGTGTCCATGGGCAAAGTAAATTTGAATGGGAGTGACCTTATAGTTATCCATCAGCTGCTGCACCTGCAGGGTTCTAATGAGGAAAATGGCTGCAGGAGATCCGTTGCACCAAGATGCCCCATTCTATTACCGCCACTATAGACTGTTGGGTTCCCCAGAACCGATACCCAAAGGGCTGCAGGTTGGGTACAAGGGCTTTAACTTGTATATATGAGAAATGGGAGGCAGCCATCATTGTTGTAACAAGAAATATATGGCGTGAAGGGCTTAGAGGAGCAACATGCATGAGTTCTTTGGTATAAAGTGCATCAGATGAATCCTATTGGATGGTGAGGCCGTAGTACTGGAGCCAGAACATGCAGCCCCTCTGAGAGACTTTAGAGACCTCTACAATGACAGATGAGGAGAGTGAGAGAGCGCAATCTAAGTGTAGTAGGTATTGAAACCAAAATGTCAAGTGGCTACGCGTTTCAAGCCTAGAAACGCATAGCCACTTGCTTTTAATAAGCTTACTGCCTGCTACACTTAGGTTGCGCACTCTGCCTATCCTTATCAGCCATCATTGTTGTGCATGTAGGCAGGAAGTTGCTGCAAAGTGGCTGCTGGAGATCCGTTGCACCAAGATGCCCCATTCTATTACCCCCACTACAGACCAATGGGGCCTCCATGTAGACTAAAGAGATCTCTACAATGACAGATGAGGAGAGTGAGAGCGCTCAATCTAAGTGTAGTAGGTATTAAAACCAAAACAACAAGTGGCTACGCGTTTCGAGCCTAGAAACGCGTAGCCACTTGTATTTTTTGCTTTTAATAAGCACGCTGCCTACTACATTTAGGTTGGGCACTCTGCCTATCCTTATCAGCCATCATTGTTGTGCATGTAGAAAGGAAGTTGCTGCAAAGTGGCTGCAGGAGATCCGTTGCACCAACATCCCACAAAGGATGAAAAAAAGTATTACTGTTTGATAGGCAGTGCTTATGAAGCTAAACGGCCACTCAGTTCAGCTTTACATCTTCTTGTGACTTTTGATTGCAGCACAAAAAGCTGGGACTCAAAGGAGATTATGTCACCAATGCAGACGACAGTAAGGAAGAGACCAAACTGCAGGGGGAGCTCCACATGTGGGACCCCATTGATCAGGTAATCCGCTCCCCTTCTCTTTATAGTGGGCGTTCTTTTTATTTTAATATGAAAATATTAAATAAATGTTTCGAAGGATCAGTCCACTCCTAACCGAGATTTGAGCTTTTATTGGATGCTTAAACCATCTTCTTTCACCTCTTGGGGAATCCGTTGGCGAGGTCTCGGATCTGCACACCCGCTGTGCTCATTATGAGGGACTGCCACTGTCCCTTTAAGGGGTTGTTATCCCCGGCTATGTGATCACTGTGATTGGCTCCTGTAGCAGTCACATGATCAGCAGCCCCGCTCCCAGTTGGGAAGCATGGTCCAATCAGAGACAGCTCGGTCATCAGCAACCCTGCCCCCATGACGCCGCATATATAGTATCTCACAAAAGTGACCTAGCCCAGGACACAGGATCTGTTGACAGAGGGGCAGGAAATAGGACTATCCCTGAAAATCCGGGACAATTGGCAGCTACAGTATCTCACAAAAGTTAGTACACCCCTCACATGTTTGTAAATATTTTATTCTATCTTTTCATGTGACAACACTGAAGAAATGACACTTTGCTACAATGTAAAGTAGTGAGTGTACAGCTTGTATAACAGTGTAAATTTGCTGTCCCCTCAAAATAACTCAACACACAGCCATTAATGTCCAAACTGCTGGAAACAAAAGTGAGTACACCCCTAAGTGAAAATGTCCAAATTGGGCCCAATTAGCCATTTTCCCTCCCCGGTGTCATGTGACTCATTAGTGTTACAAGGTCTCAGGTGTGAATGGGGAGCAGGTGTGTTAAATTTGGTGTTATCGCTCTCTCTCTCTCATACTGCTCACTGGAAGTTCAACATGGCACCTCATGGCAAAGAACTCTGAGGATCTGAAAAAAAGAATTGTTGCTCTATATATAGATGGCCTAGGCTATAAGAAGATTGCCAAGACCCTGGAACTGAGCTGCAGCACGGTGGCCAAGACCATACAGCGGTTTAACAGGACAGATTCCACTCAGAACAGCGCCTCGCCATGGTCAACCAATGAAGCTGAGTGCAGTGCTCAGCGTCATATCCAGAGGTTGTCTTTGGGAAATAGATGTATGAGTGCTGCCAGCATTGCTGCAGAGGTTGAAGGGGTGGAGGGTCAGCCTGTCAGTGCTCAGACCATACGCCGCACACTGCATCAAATTGGTCTGCATGGCTGTCGTCCCAGAAGGAAGCCTCTTCTAAAGATGATGCACAAGAAAGCCTGAAGACAGTTTGCTGAAGACAAGCAGACTAAGGACATGGATTACTGGAACTTATTTGGTTCAGATGGTGTCAAGCGTGTGTGGCGGCAACCAGGTGAGGAGCACAAAGACAAGTGTGCCTTGCCTACAGACAAGCATGGTGGTGGGAGTGTCATGGTCTGGGGCTGCATGAGTGCTGCCGGCACTGGGGAGCTACAGTTCATTGAGGGAACCATGAATGCCAACATGTACTGTGACATACTGAAGCAGAGCATCATCCCCTCCCTTCAGAGACTGGGCCACAGGGCAGTATTCCAACATAACGACCCCAAACACACCTCCAAGACGACCACTGCCTTGCTAAAGAAGCTGAGGGTAAAGGTGATGGACTGGCCAAGCATCTCCAGACCTAAACCCTATTGAGCATCTGTGGGGCATCCTCAAATGGAAGGTGGAGGAGCGCAAGGTCTTTAACATCCACCAGCTCTGTGACGTCGTCATGGAGGAGGGGAAGAGGACTCCAGTGCCAACCTGTGAAGCTCTGGTGAACTCCATGCCCAAGAGGGTTAAGGCAGTGCTGGAAAATAATGGTGGCCACACAAAATATTGACACTTTGGGCCCAATTTGGACATTTTCACTTAGGGGTGTACTCACTTTTGTTGCCAGCGGTTTAGTCATTAATGGCTGTGTGTTGAGTTATTTTGAGGGGACAGCAAATTTACACTGTTATACAAGCTGTACACTCACTACTTTACATTGTAGCAAAGTGTCATTTCTTCAGCGTTGTCACATGAAAAGGTAGAATAAAATATTTACAAAAATGTGAGGGGTGTACTTACTTTTGTGAGATACTGTATGTGTGATCTTAGCGGTGATGTGTTAACTATGCCCACAGTCTGCATTTGGTCTGTCCACTTTCTGGGTGAGTGTGTCCAAAGCTGGCATGGTTTACAGGTGTGTCCTGAGGAGGCCCCTCCTCTAATTATGCAGTGGCCGCCCACTACTTGCCACAATCCTGACAATTAATGCCTTTTTGAGTTACTGAGCATGTACAGTTTGATGCTGTAATCCCGGGACATAGCCCAGGACATGTTATCTGTTAACAGAGGGCCATGATGCGGCACTATACTTGCAAATCCAGGACATAACCCAGGACACAGGATCTGTTAACAAAAAGCCATGATGCAGGACTATCCCTGCAAATCTGGGACATAAGCCAGGACACATTATCTGCTAACAGAGGGCCATGTTGTGGCACTGTCCCTGCAAATCTGGGGCATAACCCAGGACACAGGATCTGTTAACAAAGGGCCATGATGCAGGACTATCCCTGCAAATCCGGGACATAACCCAGGACACAGGATCTGTTGACAGAGGGCCAGGATGCAGGACTATCCCTAAAAATCCGGGACAATTGGCAGCTATGTGTGTTATTTTTATAATGCCCATTCCTCGCAGCCACCGTACACTGAGACGTAAATCTATAGGGAGAAGCAAATATATCTACAGAGCTGAGAAAATCCACTGGCAATAAAGCAAGAACTTCTTTTATTTGTAAAAAATCACATAGTACTGGTGGTTCAGAACATGACCCACAACGGAAGTGTGGGTGGCCACCTGGCCAAGCTGGCCAAATTCAGTTCATTGTAGCTAATCCCAATTTGACGGAACCGTCATTTAATTTTATTGTCAGAAGGACAGTGTGATGATATCACGTGCGAGACGCACACAGAACTATCACCATTTTGTTCAGATGACGCCATTTCAGTTTGAACCCAACAACCTCCCAGTACAGATACCTCACGCACCCCCTCCTCACTATTCCATGTGGAAATTTCAAAGGAAAGCCACTTTAAAAAAGGAATTGTTATCTTAGCCATAAGCAGAATGTTTGTTTGTGCTGCCGACAATAAAACCTACCAAGCAGGCATCAAAGGGGCTCAGAATTTACAAGGGTCATAAACAGGGACACAGAACACCATGACCTCACAGCGACCCCACCTCATGCCTACAACTTTAAATAAAATACCCACAGTTCATAACTCCAGCTAGGAGCATGACATATTAATAAAACATGTATATCTGTATGCGGGAAGGCAATGCGGTTTGAACAAGCCCAAACACCAGAGTGTTCATTTATAAGGGGACCCACGGATAGTTTATCCTCTTCCCAGGGTCACAGAAAGTGACAAGGCTGTCATGTTTGAACTTGTCGGACTGCAGAATTCAACCTGAACCATAATTGATCAGTTTCAGGAATGCACCTTGTGCATATTGGCATATTGGCAAATATAAATCTCGGTATAGAAATTGTGAATTAGGGAAGATTGTATTCCACGGTCCACCCTGGACAGCCCACGGGCCCTCCTTACCCATGTGAGTGGTCAGGGTGGTCAGGGGCCATACGGCCCCACCCCTTTTCACCCAGAGAAAAAGGGAATGCTAAGGACAGCTGGGAGTTCTCACCTTACCATCACAGAACAAACATCCGAGAACCCATGGAATCATCATCAAATCTCTGATTGATCACAGACATTTAAAAGCAAGTACTTTCTGCCTCCTTTCTTTGCTGCTGTATATTATATCTCTTATTGCTTTGTAACATTCTTTTTTTTCTGTAAATATTTTACTGCACCAAACTTGACCTTTTCATTACTAAACCTTATTCTGAAAAGTGTTAACCTTGTCCCTAAAGCTCCTAATGCAAACTATACCGAATCTGTTCCTTTGAAGAGCGCTACTGTTTAAAATAACTCATCTGAATATCCCTGTCTGTGGTGACAGCGTGTGTTACAGGTGGTTATTCTAAAATCAAATTGGTTTTGCTAATTGATGGAGACCTAACACTCCGGGTCAAAGGTTAGCGGTGGCACTGAAAGGGTTAATTGTTTGGATTAGCCCGGTAACAGTCTCTCTCAGGCGGCTGGCATTTAGACGGTGGTCCCGCAAACTGGGAAACCTTTGTGCTGGAAGCAGCTGAGAGTGGTATTGATGCGTTAGTGACAAACGCGGTGTGAGATCAGGGGGGTCCTCGGTCACCCGTCGGTGAGGAGGGCAGCAATCTGATACCCGTGTTCGTCACAGACGGCACCATATCTGTTCAGGCAATAGCCAAGGTCACTACTGTATCTACTTCCTGGACTGAGATGCCGGCTCAGAGATGACATAATTATGCAAATCTGGTTTAAATGTCAGCTTTTCAAGACAGACTGTTGCAGAGAATTTTTGAGAATGGGGCATGTAGGGATAGAGCTAAACTACAACATAATCATACATGTGAATGTGCTGTGGGGGAGAAGGATTAAACTAAAAAGTCCATAAATCCAAAGACATCCATGGCAGCTCCTCAATGAGACTGAAGAAAACTCTACCATATGTAAGAAAACAGAAAAGGGCGCCAACTAAGTGCAGTATATAGGAAAAGACTTCTTCTGCTTCCTGGCTTCTGAAGTCACACTGAGGCTCAATAGCAACCCACACTGGGTAGATGACATGCTCTTATGCTTATGCATCTTGTGAGTTGAGTCTTTTTTCAACCATTTTTAATAAAGTCTATTCTTATATATACTGCACTCAGTTGGCGCCCTCTGCTATTTCCTTTAGAAGAATGACCACTGGAATCTGATAATATAAGAATTTGACTTAAAATTCACAGCGGTCATTTTTAATATATGTGACTATGATTTATATTGCAGAAATGGTCGGTTCGATACTGCGCCATCGCTGGCGATAAGCTTTCCTATGGTGACGAGATAGAACAAAATACAGAAGACGGCGCCCCCAAGGTAATCACTGCTAATAAATACGCCTTTCCTAAATTATCATGATTGCTTTTTGTTTTGTAGGGGGTTCTTTCCACTCCTCGGCTATATGGTTGTATCAGTAGTCTTATACTGGCCATATACATTTATTACAGTCTTGCACTTTGCAGTTGCAGTAAAGCATGGTGGACGCACGTTTACCCCACATTAGCGCAACACATAAGTATAATCCAGGGACTGCATCTACTTTCTGGAACGTGATCCAGGTTCTGAGACCATCTAAATATTGGTGCCCGTGCAGCTCTTGGTGTTCACAAATGTCTGACACAAATCAGCCCCCGCTGCAGCTTCTCACATTGTGATGTGCTACTAACTTACAATGTACAGTCTAAGTCATGGATCTCCAGACTTCCTTAGCAAATGGCCTGTTTCCTGTCCTCCAGGCTTTGGGGGATGGTGGTGACTGTGGCCAGTGGCAGTAAACCATGCCCCATCATTGGTATCAGTGGGAGGAATAGTGCTCCATCATTGGTATCAGTGGGAGGAATAGTGCCCCATCATTGGTATCAGTGGGAGGAATAGTGCTCCATCATTGGTATCAGTGGGAGGAATAGAGCCCCATCATTGGTATCAGTGGGAGGAATAGTGCCCCATCATTGGTATCAGTGGGAGGAATACTGCCCCATCATTGGTATCACTGGGAGGAATAGTGCCCCATCATTGGTGTCAGTGGGAGGAATAGTGCCCCATCATTGGTATCAGTGGGAGGAATAGTGTCCCATCATTGGTATCAGTGGGAGGAATAGTGACCCATCATTGGTATCAGTGGGAGGAATAGTGCCCCATCATTGGTATCAGTGGGAGGAATAATGCCCCATCATTGGTGTCAGTGGGAGGAATAATGCCCCATCATTGTTATCAGTGGGAGGAATAGTGCCCCATCATTGGTGTCAGTGGGAGGAATAGTGCCCCATCATTGGTATCAGTGGGAGGAATAGCGCATACAATAGTACAACAGACGTAAATGGAATATTAGCTTTTGTGTTATTCGCTCAGACAATCTTGTTTTTTTCTCCCACTTTTAATTGGAATTTTCTTATATTTTAATTGCTAGTTTTTCTATGTCGGTTTCATTCCACCCAAGCCTAGTGAATGGTACAATCATACAGGGCTGTGTGTGGCCGCTTTCAAACAATGAGCTCTGTATCCTTCTCTGGGCCTCCCGTCCTATTTATGAATTTATTTTGCGCACTCGCTCCTTATTTATTCCCAGCGCGTTCGCTTTCATGTACTTATCTGACACGGAACTCGGCGGAAGTATGAAGGATATCAAATGTTACAATGTAGCAATGATCCAAATAAACACCGGCGCTTATAAGATTGCAAAAAGACATATTTTGGCGATCTCGGAGCGTTCCTTCGAAGCCGATAACCTCGGCGTGAAATGTATTTAGTGTCATCCTTCTCTTCTTCCCGTCCAAACCTGTAATTCTCTCTAATCAGCCCTTCCTGTCCGCCGCAGTATTTGTGGGTGAGATGCATTATCCTCAGAGCGCCCGACTGTGAGTTGTGTAGACGTTATAAATAAGTCCGCACACGCATTCCGCCGCCGTTCTTGTGAAGAACGCCACGAGCGATGTGGCAGACGTGTTTTATGCTCATTTTTTTTTTTTTTTTCTGTTCTGAATGCAGGGAATACAAAGAACCAGCCGGGAAATGCAACAAATATCTGCACAGTGTTAAAGCTGAACTCAGAACTTCCATTGAACTCTATTCTTCTATAGCTGCGGAGGATAGAATTCCACCACATGGTCTATTCATAAAACATTCGTTGGACGAATGTCACACACGTTCATGCCTGCTGCATACATGAGGCCTGTCATTTCTCTAATAGAGTCATCCCTATGGTCATCATCGCCATCTAGTGGCCAAAATGTGGGATTGTTTTCTAAAACACGTCAATGAGAATATATACCGCATTTTGTCCACTAGTTGGCGCTGATATCATAGGGATCATTCTATTAGAGAAATGATTCATTGTTTTATCAATAGACCCATTAGTCATGATATTGATATCCTATAATTCTCCCTAATAGGATGTATTCAGATGATTGTCACATTCTGCCTTGCATGGCGACATATGTATATATGTTTATGTATGTCTATTTATATATGTGTGTATGTATGTCCATGTATGTATTTATGTTTTTGTATGTACAGAATCTCACAAAAGTTAGTACACCCCTCACATTTGTGTAAATATTTTCTTCTATCTTTTCATGTGACAACACTGAAGAAATGACACTTTGCTACAATGTAAAGTAGTGAGTGTACAGCTTGTATAACAGTGTAAATTTACTGTCCCCTCAAAATAACTCAACACACAGCCATTAATGTCTAAACCGCTGGCAACAAAAGTGAGTACACACCTAAGTGAAAATGTCCGAAATTGGGCCCATTTAGCCATTTTCCCTCCCCAGTGTCATGTGACTCGTTAGTGTTACAAGGTCTCAGGTGTGAATGGGGAGCAGGTGTGTTAAATTTGGTGTTATCGCTCTCACTCTCTCATACTGGTCACTGGAAGTTCAACATGGCACCTCATGGCAAAGAACTCTGAGGATTTGAAAAAAAGAATTGTTGCTCTACATAAAGATGGCCTAGGCTATAAGAAGATTGCCAAGACCCTGAAACTGAGCTGCAGCATGGTGGCCAAGACCATACAGCGGTTTAACAGGAGAGGTTCCACTCAGAACAGCGCCTCACCATGGTTGACCAAAGAAGTTGGTTGCAGTGCTCAGCGTCATATCCAGAGGTTGTCTTTGGGAAATAGACGTATGAGTGCTGCCAGCATTGCTGCAGAGGTTGAAGGGGTGGGGGGTCAGCCTGTCAGTTCCCAGACCATACGCCGCACACTGCATCAAATTGGTCTGCATGGCTTTCATCCCAGAAGGAAGCCTCTTCTAAAGATGATGCACAAGAAAGCCTGCAAACAGTTTGCTGAAGACAAGCAGACTGAGGATATGGATTACTGGAACCATGTCCTGTGGTCTGATGAGACCAAGAAAAATGTATTTGGTTCAGATGGTGTCCAGCGTGTGTGGCGACAATCAGGTGAGGAGTACAAAGACAAGTGTGTCTTGCCTACAGTCAAGCATGGTGGTGGGAGTGTCATGGTCTGGGGCTGCATGAGTGCTGCCGGCACTGGGGAGCTACAGTTCATTGAGGGAACCATGAATGCCAACATGTACTGTGACATACTGAAGCAGAGCATGACCCCCTCCCTTCAGAGACTGGGCCACAAGGCAGTATTCCAACATAACGACCCCAAACACACCTCCAAGACGACCACTGCCTTGCTAAAGAAGCTGAGGGTAAAGGTGATGGACTGGCCAAGCATCTCTCCAGACCTAAACCCTATTGAGCATCTGTGGGGCTCCTCAAATGGAAGGTGGAGGAGCGCAAGGTCTCTAACATCCACCAGCTCTGTGATGTCCTCATGGAGGAGGGGAAGAGGACTCCAGTGCCAACCTGTGAAGCTCTGGTGAACTCCATGCCCAAGAGGCTTAAGGCAGTGCTGGAAAATAATGGTGACCACACAAAATATTGACACTTTGGGCTCAATTTGGACATTTTCACTAAGGGCCGGTTCACGCTTGAAGCGGCACGACTTGTAGGGGAAATCGAGTTGCCCCGCTCAAAGCGACCTCAGCGCGGCTTGCAGGAGACTTCTATCATAGAAGTCAATGCAAGTCGCGCTGAGGTCGCCCTGAAAATAGTGCAGGAACTTTTTTTCTAAGCGGCTCGCTCCTATTACAACGGTTCCATTGCATTGCATTGAGGTGACTTGTCACGCCTGACAAGTCGCCTAAGTGTGAACCGGTCCTTAGGGGTGTACTCACTTTTGCTGACAGCGGTTCAGACATTAATGGCTGTGTGTTGAGTTATTTTGAGGGGACAGCAAATTTACACTGTTATACAAGCTGTACACTCACTACTTTACATTGTAGCAAAGCGTCATTTCTTCAGTGTTGTCACATGAAAAGATAGAATAAAATATTTACACAAATGTGAGGGTGTACTTACTTTTGTGAGAAGCTGTATATATGTATGTCTATGTACTGTATGTTTTATATAATGACCATTGCTGTATAACAAGGCCATGCACGGGTTGATTGGCGCCTGGTCCCTTTCCAGGGATGACCTCTTACTCATTGCAGTTTTGTCTTCCCTTTCGCAGCCTTCGCAGGAGCAACATCTGCAGGAGAAATGGTTCCACGGGAAGATGCAGGAGGGCCGATTCATGGCGGAGCGCCTGCTGCAGGAGTACTGCGCCGAGATGGGGGGCAAAGATGGCACTTTCCTGGTGCGGGAGAGCGAGTCGTACCGGAATGATTATACTCTCTCCTTCTGGTATGATCTGTCTAGAGATAAACTGCGGGAAACTCATCCTAAGAATAAACTATACAGGTGGCTTGAATATATCAGAAATATTGCATACTAGACTGTATATTCCGATGCTTTAAACTTTTACTTTTTTTGCTGTCCAATTTTTCCTTCCTGTGAAATAAGGTGGCAAATGAGGACACTTTTTTGCCACCTTCCGAAACCCTCAGGGGTCATTTAGGAGAAAATTTCCGTATTTTCTCTAATACACAGGGTTCCTATATCGTCAGTGCCACCTAGTGGCAGTAATACATTTTTTTTTTTGCTAATGCTTTCCTGGTGCTAATAATATAGGAACTACATATATTAGAGATAGTACAGTGATTTTCATTCCGTAGTATTCATACAAGCATAGGAAAATCTCCACAATGGGACACAGAAGGCAACAAAATGGGGGCGGCAAGGCTGGATCTCGCGGGGTGCTGAGCCCAGATTTCACACATTGGGGGTCTAAGCGCTCTTCCTCCTGACCATCATGCTGTGGGATTCCCGCAGTGCTTGGGGAAGTAGAACAGTTTTTGGCTTTGCCCCGCACTCTACAGGGTGCAGCACCAATCCCCTGTGCCTCCCCTGCAGCTGCCGGCCTCTCCTCCTCTCCCCTCCTGCTGGAGTTTCATGCTTCAGGGGAGCCACAGGGGGAGGGAACTCTGCAAATAGACCCCCCCTGTACTGCACCCCATCAATGATCCCCTAGTACCCCCTCCCTGCAGCGCTGCTGGCCCTCTTCCCCTCCTGCCCCTCCCACCGGCTACTATTGTGTCAGGATGGAGCGCGGGGAAGGGGGAGGGGGGGCTGGTGAACCTTTCATTTTTACCAGCCCCTTCCTAAATGATCACAGTGAGCAATCGGTGCCAATCGCTCCTGTGTTCACTCATCACTGAAGCATAGTAAGCATAGTACTATGCTTCAGTTTGTGAATGAATAGGAGCCTCTCTGTACAGAGGCTTCTGTTCATTCAATTGCAGTGCAGCTGATGCTGCAGGGAGACTCTGTCCTCAGTTCTTTTCTCTGTTTCATCAGGGGTCTGTTTAGGGTGCCCCCCCCCCCCCAAAAAGTTAAATATTAATAAAAATAACACTGTAAAATTTTTTTTAAGTAAATAAATAAAAACTCATAGTAATGCCTCATTCACATTGGGCATTCTACAGCATACATCCATGCGAGGCCTCCAGGCACAGCTTCACCCCCCTCCTATCCTTTACTCCCACCCATTTATCAGGCTTTTTTTTTAATAAGACACCTTAAGGTGGACTTATAAAGGATTCTTTTAGCTGTTTGCCTGTTAAAGGCGCATGCACATTTGTTCTTGGCGAATGTAAATAGGCTGCAGTATATGCTGTGCTGTTTGAATCTAAGCAATCGATTTTAAGCAAAAAATATCACAATCAGCCACTAGTTGGAGCCAAGTATTATAAAAAAATCCTATGATACTTAGCGCTATCTAGTGGCCAAATGCAGTATTTTCTGTTTTACATCAATGGAAAACATTCAACCATTGGTCACTTTGCTGCCACGAGGAAGGGATCCTGCGTGACCCCCCAAAATGTCGGCTTTACAAGACCTACTGCACTAATAAAAGTCTATGTTATTTACATTTGAGTGCTGGTGACCCCTTATCTTTAGTGCCGAAAGTGCCGGTGACAGTTCTGTTTCAAATGCTGCTTTATGTTTGACATAAAGCACTGGCTCTGAGGAAGAGGCTAGTCCTCGAAACACGTTAACCTATTGGATCTTCATTTATCCTGGCACCTGTTATGGTGTATTGTGGACTGGATGGTGCTGTTCTTTGTGATGAGCTTTGATACAAATGTCATTCTGTGAGTATAATACTTACCACTTTTTACAATAATAAAGTAATGTTTTTAAAATAAAGCACTAGGTCGGTGCACCCTCTGTTTCTGTGGCTTCTATGTTTGACATACTGTACCTCCTGGGACACAGTCTGTCCAGACAGTAATGTCACCTGCTGACTTGACGGCATCCACAGGCAGCTTAACTGTCAAAAAGACACAGAAGTTGAATCCGACACAATTTTACTTCAGCTAATTGCAGTACAGAGGAGGCTTTTCCAATCTTTTGAAGTGTAAGAAGGCAATTAGACATGTTCGGTTCATTTGGACAAATTTTTTTGTTATTCGGAAATTCAGATGTATCCGAACTTCCGAATTACAAAACTAACAAATTTAAACAAATCTAAAATAACTAATCAAAAATTTGGACGAAATTCGAATAGTTTTTGATTTGAATTCGAATAGTTTTCTAATTGAATTCGAATTTCCGAAAAGAATAATATAGAATAGAAAATAAAGGAATAGAATAGAAAAGAATAGAATAAAAAAATAAAAGAATATAATATAATAGAGTAAAACAGAATAGAATACAAAATAAAAAAAATAGAATAGAAAAAAAGGGATAGAATAGAAAATAAAAGAATGGAGTAAAATTGAACAAAACTGAACAAAATAGAATAGAAAGTAAAAGAACAGAATAGAAAATAAAGGAATAGCACAGAATAAAAAAAAATAGAATAAAATAAAAAAGAATATAACCATCTTGCGAAATTCAAATAACAGAAAAGAATAGAACAGAAAATAAAATAATAGAATAGAATAGAATAAGCAATAGAAAACAATAGAATAGCAAGACTATAACAATATAAGCAATTGCCGAAATTCTAATTTTGAATAGAATAAATTAGAATTTGAATAAAATAGAAAAGAATAGAATATAATAGAAAAGAATAGAATAGAAGATATAAGAACAAAATAGAAAAAAAAATGAAATAGAATGCAATAGAAAGAATTTAACTGTCAGGAACCATGAATCAGACAGAGACAGAAAATGCAGTAAAAATCACACCTTTTTAATATAATGGTAAAAATGGTACAAATAGTAAACGTAGTCAAAAGCATAGCCAGGGTTCCGTAGCCAAAGCGTGTAGTCAGAACAAGCCAGTTATCAGGAAGCCAGAGATCAGCGTAGTCGGAGGCAGTAGAAAGGATCAGGAATCAGAAAGGACGTCAGCCAAGCAAATCTTCAACAGGAACACAGCAGAGAGTCTCCAGATATGTTTGACCAAGGTGAAGGCACGGAAGGAATAAACCAGGCAGTTTAAATAGCCAGAAGGGGCTGCCTGTAGGCTGGACTGAATGATCACCAGGTGAGCCACTGTGGAACGATGAGTGCTGGCAATTAACCGACAGCTGAGCAACCTGAGCACTGAGACGGGAGAGCCCAGCCCTGACAATAACCATCTTCCAAAATTCGAACTTCGAATAGAATAAATTTGACTTCAAATGGAATTCAAAAAATTTGAATCGATTTGAATAAATGAAACAAATTCTGAAAATGAAACAAATTTAATTAAACAAATCTATGGAAATAATGAATCGAAACGAAACAAATGTTTTCATTCTGCACATGTCTAAAGACAATAACTTTCCCAAGCCCTGTCTCTGTGAATAACTAACACTGACTGAGGGAATGTGGGAGAAGAGAGTAGGGTCTAGCTAGGACTTAACCAATTAGCACTAAACAGGAGGGGAGGACATAGGAAGATACCAAATAACATCAGTAAACAAGTTGTAGTGGCCCAAAACTGTCCTTTGATGTCAGCACCCTACAAACCAATAATAACCAAATGCAGTTCAATACAACACAGAAACACTGCATGAATGTGACTGAGCTGTCAACAACAGCTCACGGTCAACCAGTGGTGGCCCTTCCATAAGGGGAGCAGGGGCGCCACCCCCCTAATCCATGCACCCGGCCCCTAATCTACATGCAGGGCACTGGACGTATGGATTTCAATGTTTCTTTTTATTTTTTTTGAAGCACATGATTGTAGCCTGAGGCTCTAATTGGCTTAAAAAAGGGGTGGACTCAGGGCGCAGAGCACTGTGCCCTGAGCCTACCCAGTTGTGTGACAATAGTGAATTAATATTCACTATTGTCTTCCTGATTCTCCTCCCGGCCAATCAGGAGAAGCAATTGTATTGGCCACCGAGGAGGAAGCCACCAAGGAGGAGGAGACGCAGGGGAAGCCGCTGTGAAGCCGAGGAGGAGGAGACGCTGGGTGAAGCTGCCGAGGAGGAAGCGCTGCCTGGGACCTAGATGGGGTAAGTGTGGGTCTGGTGGGCTGATGAGCGAGAAACGGGGGGAGGGTGAGTTTGAAAAAAGTTTCAAAAATGTTGTTTTTTTACTCCCATGGACCTCATTTGTCTTTGTATGGCTCCATTGTTATCACCGCTTTCTGTATATCCTTTGTTCTTAGCTCTTCTTGTTTCATGGAAGAGAAGCCAATGTTGTGTGGTGCCCCTCTTGCAGGAGGTCAGGGAGAGTCCAGCACTGCCGGATCCGCTCCTGTACGGACGGAGAGTACGTGAAGTATTACCTCACCGACAACTTGACCTTCGACAGTATTTATGAGCTGATACAGCACTACAGGGAGTCCTCGCTGCGCTGTGCCGACTTCGAGCTGCGCTTAACGGACGCCGTTCCCAACCCCAACCCGCACCTCACCAAGGAGTAAGTCTCTATGTCCGTTTCTTGTGTGTCTATGGCAGCCATTCTCATTCAGGGTTCTGAGAAATCCGAGGGTTCCTTCAGAGGTTTCTAGGAGTTCCTTGAGCTCTGATTGACCTCCCATCTGATGGGGCTCCTTTACACCTGCTTCAACTTTAACGCACACGACCGCTTCAACGTGCTTTTTTTTAATGTGTTTTTGATGCTTCTCTGATGCTTTTTTGAAGCTTTAATGAAGATTGGCAAATGCCCCTTGTGTGCTGATTTTTCTATTTGATTTAAATGGGCCCAATAGAAACACAGCCCAATAGTACCTCCACTCAGCAGATCCCCAGCTCATTAGTACCCCTGCTCAGCAGATCCCCAGTTCATTGGTACCCCTGCTCCCCAGTTCATTGGTACCCTCGTTGACCAGATCCCCAGCTTATCAGTACCCTCGTTCAGCAGATCCCTAGCTTATTAGTACCCTCCTCCAGCAGATCCCCAGCTTATTAGTACCCTCGTTCAGCAGATCCCCAGCTTATTAGTACCCTCGTTCAGCAGATCCCCCTCTTATTAGTACCCTCGTTCAGCAGATCCCCCTCTTATTAGTACCCTCGTTCAGCAGATCCCCAGCTTATTAGTACCCTCGTTCAGCAGATCCCCTTCTTATTAGTACCCTCGTTCAGCAGATCCCCCTCTTATTAGTACCCTCGTTCAGCATATCCTCAGCTTATTAGTACCCTCATTCAGCAGATCCCCAGCTTATTAGTACCCTCGTTCAGCAGATCCCCCTCTTATTAGTACCCTTGTTAAGCATATCCCCGACTCTTTAGTACCCTCATTCAGTAGATCCCCAACTTATTAGTACCCTCATTCAACAGATACCCAGCTTATTAGTACCCTCGTTCAGCAGATCCCTAGCTTATTAATACCCTCGTTCAGCAGATACCCCTCTTATTAGTACCCTCGTACAGCATATCCCCAGCTCTTTAGTACCCTCATTCAGCAGATCCCCAACTTATTTGTACCCTCGTTCAGCAAATCCCCAGAATATAGCACCCTCATTCAGCAGATCCCCAGCTCATTTGCACCCTCGTGTACCAGATCCCAAGCTTATTAGTATCCTCACTCAGCAGATCTCCAGCTCATTGGTATCCCTGTTCAGCAGATCCCCAGCTCATTGGTACCCTCTTTAAGCAGATCTCCAGCTCAGTGGTACCCCTATTCAGCAGATCCCCAGCTCTTTGCTACTCTTGTTCAGAAGATCCTTGGCTTATTAGTACCCTCTTTGGCAGATCCCCAGCTCATTGGTTTCCTCATTCAGCAGATCCTCAGCTTATTAGTACCCTTGTTCAGCAGATCCCCAGCTTATTAGTTCCCTCATTCAGCAGATCCCCAGCTAAGTAGTGCCCCCAGCTCTGCTGATGTCTAACGCCATAGTAACCTCCAGCTCTGCTGATCTCTCACTCAGTAGTACTCCCAGCTCTACTGATCCTCTGGTTTGCTGTTTCTCCTCTCTCCCTGTTTCCCACTCACCTCCTGCTATATTGCTCCCATGCTGCACACCATGTGTGACATTGCTAGTTTCTCCTGCTCTGGCCCCCCAGCTTTGCCACTTAGTCCTCTCTCTCCGGCCCCCACTCACTTGTGCTATAGCGTTCCCATGTTGCACACCGTGTGTGCTGTCTGCTTGTTGCTCCACTCCAGTGCCCCCCACTCACCTTCCTTCTGCTCCATGCTGGTTACCAGCACCTGACCTGCACCAAACACTCACAGAATATATACATATGAACCAGAAGTGACTGCTGATGATGTCTTTCCGATTTGCTTGTTGGATTCCCAGTGCATCCTGGGATATCTATATCTGCAATACCTCTCAAACAAAGCAAAGCTAAAGCTGAATAAAAGCCCCTTAAAAGCTACAGGTGCTGTTAGTGAGCGTTGTCTCACTCCTATGGAGGCTTTGGAAAGCAACATGGGGCATCATTTTTTAAGAGAACTCAACGCGTGAATGGGACTGTAAGGGAACCATTTTTATTTAGTGGGCAATGCTTTGATTGACAGTCAGAGCGCTTTAAAAAGAGTGTCCAATGCCACATTTTGAAGCAAGTGTATACGAGTCCTTAGGAAGGCATTCTTTCCACTGGCCACCAATATAAGAAATTTTTATCTCACTGACCCCCCAGTGAATTGGTAATTACCGAGCTTCCACGAGATCTAAAAATGATTTCTAGGTTTCCTCTAAGGTAAAAGGATTGAGAAAATGTATTCTGTTATAGCGCAAAAACCAGTAGTAGTCCCAGGGATGGCAGGACCAGACCATAGGACAAATAGTTGGTGCAATCAGTAACAAAGTCCTTAGAGCAGCTCCTCATCAGATAGAAGGGGTATCTGTAATCTAGCAAAGGATGCAGAAGTTTACTAGGTTTATTAATAAAGAGAATAATTATCAACTCCCATTTAGATACATAAATGCATGTAAAAACAAGGCCGTCATCTGTGGCCCCAGATGGTGCAGAAGCAAATCTAAGTTGTAAGCGCAAAGCTGTTGACATGGAATGGAAACACAGGCAACACGAGCACTGTAGCTGAACTGTCAGAAGTCTGACAGCGTGGGAATCTCTGTGATGATGTCAGATGCCAGGGGCGTGGCAACACATTTTGAGGCGGTACCTCCTCTTTCTCAAGCCTCAAGAGGCTTGAGAAAGAGGCTGTACCACATTGAAACCCGTTGACAATTCTCCTTTAGACCTCTGACATTTCAGCTCCAGTTAAGGTCCATCTCACGGTACATGGAACCTCCGCATCCTTTCCCTGAGCGCTGGACAAACCCACCCCAGTACTGGTGGTCACTATCAGGAAGCTGGTCAAGAGCAAAGTAGAAGGAAGTGGCTGGAGGAGATCCACCTTTTCCCTGTTATACTTGTAGAAGGGGCACAGTTCCCTTTAATGTCTGTGGTTAATGGATGGATCATTGACTGTTTGTCAATTTGGTGTAGTTGGTATTACGACAACCTGAGTCGAGGAGAAGCGGAAGAAATGCTGACCAGGATACCGCGAGACGGAGCGTTTCTGATACGAAAGAGAGACGAGCCGAATTCCTACGCCATCACCTTCAGGTAAGTGTTTTCATTCATCCTCTTTTTCATCCCAGAATTCTGATTGGACGTTTAGATAGGACCTAATCTTCTCTGTTGTACTGTGGGCCCTGCCGGGATTTTTTATTTAACCACTTCACCTGTACACCCTTCTATGGACCAGAGCAATGATTACTTTGCTTCTAGGGACCTCTTTATTTAGCACTTTGTCATTACCTAGATGAGACCTTACCTCTGAATAGAAAACGCATTTTCTCTTCACTTTTACCCCCTCCCTCTCTCACGTTTTGGATAAGTATTATTGTAACCCCTTCGCGCCTAAGGGTAAAACAAATTTAAATGCCTAAGCACAATTTTTCAACTTTGACATGTGTTAGGCTCATGCCCACTGCTGCTGGTAAACAGACATTTAGAGGAATTTTGGGCGTTTTTTCCAGCTGCCCCTGAACTCTCCTCTATGTTATCTTATCAGTACATTTACACAGGGTCGTTTAAGGTCGTTTTCAGGCAGTTGAGTTTAGAAGCATTTTTTGGAAAGCAAAAAAATGCGTTCAGACGGAAGTTCAGAGTCATTTGAAGCGCCAAATGACTGTAACCTCGTGTAAACGCGCCTAAATGCCTAACTCGCGTTTAGTAGCGTTTCATTTAGAGGCGTTAGTGATTTAACCACTTCCCAACCGCAAAATGACTATAAGCAGCGACAATGTGGGTCTGTCCCGCAAATTGCCGCTTATAGTCGGCGCTCGCGGGTGCGATGCTAGGGGCGAACACGCACCACCGCGGGCACACGCTCATGCCCGTCGTACGCTCCCTGAGCAGGGCCGCGGGTCGGGCGGACTTAATATCCGCCAGCGAACCGCGATCGCCTGTGACAGAGCCAGAACTGGGAACCGCCGATGTAAACTCGGCGGTTCCCCGTTCTAACAGGCGGCATGTTAGAGATCTACTGATCACTGTAATTGGGATCAGTTAGATCTCTGGTGCCCCTGGCAGCCCAGCCCCCTCACAGTTAGAACACGCCTAGGGAACACAGTTAACCCCTTCACTGCCCCCTGCAGGTTAACCCCTTCCCTGCCAATGACATTTATACAGTAATCAGTGGATATTTAAATTTCTGATTGCTGTATAAATGTCATTGGTCCCAAAAAAAGTGTCAAAATGGTCCGACATGTCCGCCGCAATATCGCAGTACCGCTAAAAATCGCAGATCGCCACCATTACTAGTAAAAAAAAAAATTGTAAAAACGCCAGAAATTAATTTTCATGGTTTGTAAACGTGGCAACTTTTGCGCAAACCAATAAGTAAACGCCAAAAATATGAGGAAGAATATAAATCTGCAAAAACCGAATACATTTTTTTTTTTATATTTTTTTTTGGATTTGCATTTTAGCAAAAAGCAAGAAATATTGTTTTTTTTGCAAAATTGTCGCTCTTTGTTTGTTTATAGCGGTGATCAGAAATGACGCAGAGGCAATCAAATACCACCCTGCAGGGGAGAAGGAGAGTAATCTTCTGTTCCCTGTATATGAGAGCCACGATCTCTCTCCTCCCCCAGTCAGCCCAGCCCCCACACAGTTAATAACACATCCCAGGGAACACAGGTAACCCTTTGATTGCCCCCTAGTGGTAACCCCTTCCCTGCCAGTGACATTTACACAGTAATCAGGGCATTTTCATAGCACTGATTGCTGTATAAATGTCAATAGTCCCAAAAAAGTGTCCGACATGTCCGACGCAATGTCGCAGTCCCTTCAAAATTGCAGATCGCCGCCATTACTAATAAAAATAAATAAAAACCCCATAAATGAAACGCGGCAAATTTTGCGCACAACAATCTATATCCGCTGATTGCAATTTTTTTCTCCAAAACTATGAGGAAGAATATAAATCGGCCAAACCGATTAATAAATTTGATTTTTTTATATATATTTTTTTGGATTTGTATTCTATCAAAAAATAAGAAATACTGATTTTTTTGCAAAATTGTCGCTCTTCTTTTGTTTATAGCGGTAATCAGAAATTACGCAGAGGCGATCAAATACCACCAAAAGAAAGCTCTATTTGTGGGGCAAAAAGGACGCAAATTTCGTTTGGGTACAACGTCGCACGACCGCGCAATTGTCAGTTAAAGCGGCGCAAAAAGTGCTCTGGTCCTAAGGTGGGAAATCCTTCCGGGGCTAAAGTGGTTAAAAAAAAAAAACGCTTCTGGACGCAAATGTGGTAAAACACAGCATGTAAAACGGCCGTTTTAAGTGTCTGTTTCTAGCTGTCAAAAAAAACGTTCAGGGGAAGGTTGAAAAAGCGTCCAGGTGGATTACACCGCGTTTTTTTCAGGACAAATTGGGCTTTCGTTTAGTGGTAAATGGTAATGGATATCTTCTGAATTTTTTTATTATCAAAGGAAAACTGGCCCAAAATAATAAAAAAAAATAATTTATAAATGTAGCTGTATCTTTCTTGTTACCTCCATAGCCTTCCACCAAAGAACAACCCAAAATAAATTCTCCTGCTCCTGACGACCTCAGCGATATCACATATGTGTATGTTAGTTGTCTATACCCATAGTGCAGCCCAAAAACAATAGTGTGCACCACAAAGCGCAAACAAACATGAGTGTGTGTATGTATGGCAGAAAGGCAGAGATCGTGTCAGTAGTTTATTTTTATTTTATTTTATTTATTTTTTTACAATTTTTTAAAATTATTTTTTACAATATTATATTTTATTATATTTTTTACTATTTTATTTAGGAGCTCTGCTGGGGGGCTTTTGGTGAAATATCAGGGGTCTAAACAGACCCCTGATATCTAATTTTTGAGACAGAGAAAGGGACTGAGGACAGAGATTCCCCAGTCCCTTTCTCTGCAGCCAGGCAGCAGGGGGAATCTGCACAGTACAGGGTGATTAGGGTGTGCCCAGGCACACCTGCCACCCTATGTGCGCACGCCTATGGGGCCGGTTCACACTGCAGCAATGCGGAAACCCTGTGAATCCACTGCCGGTTCCCGCATTGGAAGTCTCCGGACGGCAGTTCACACTCCGCTATGCGAACTCTGTGGAGTGTCAATACAATGTTAATGACACCCCCAAATCAGTTTGCATATCGCACTGTGAACTGCAAACTCGCACAGGAATTGGATCACACTATGCGATCCGATTCTGACCCTGCGAAAAAAAAGGGTCCTGTGTGGTGAGTTTGATCCGATTGCGATGCAAATTCAGCCATACAATCGCTATGGTTGAATTTGCATCACACAGAGATCGCATATGGCTCACACTGCAGTGCGGTGCAAATCACATCCGATCTCTGAGATCGGAGCACTGTGAACCAACCCTAAAGCACACTGATAATAAAAAAAAAAATCCTGTCAAAAAAAAAAATATTGACCTTAACCTTTGCCCCTGACCTTGACCCAAACACTAAACCTGGCACGGACTTAGATCAAACCTTGATCTAGGTATTTTTTTATTTTTATTATTTATATTTTTTTACATACACTTTTTTTTCTGCAAGGAGACATACGATCCATCTCTCTCCTCCATTCACAGAGGGAAAAAAAACAGAGGCAGGGCGTCACAGTGACTGATCACTGTGATAGTCAATCATGACCTTCCGTGGACGAGACGGCCGTCGAATTTACACCCCTCCACTTACACGGTAGTCACTTAGTGACTCTCCCCCGACTGGGGATCGCTGCCTTTGTTGTTGAGGCTCCCTCCCACTTTGCGGCTTTGCCATTTTTTGGGGGGGGTCCTTGTGGTGTATGTGTCGGCCTTCCTTCTCTGTGGGGGATCACCTTGTGTCCTGGTCGCGTACTATCTTACCAGATGCATTCTGTCTATGGATCTCTGATACCTTCCCTTTTTTGCCCTATTGGACGGTGGCTCTTTCGATGTGGCAGGTGTTGTTCCACTCTGTGCTGTGTGAGTACTTATTCTGGGCATATATGATCGTCCCTGAAGAAGGGCAACTATCCCGAAACATGTTGGGCGCATGCTCAAGGAGATAACAGTTCTACGATATTGCTCACAGTGTTAATTTTTTGATCTGTAACACTGATGCCACACTGTTCATTGCGGAGGGGGAAAGGGGGAAGCTGCAGCTATGTGACAGCTCTCTGTATGAAAATGATTTCATACAGAGAGCTCTCACAGATCGCCCCCCACACAGTGCACCAAGCACCACTGATACCCCTGCCCCCATACACATAAGTGTCCCCATAAAACAATCCCCAAAACATCTGTCTGTCCCCCATCACATCTGTCACTGTGCACCAAACATCTGTCTGTCCCCCATCACATCTGTCACAGTCCCCCAAACATCTGTCTGTCCCCCATCACATCTGTCACAGTCCCCCAAACATCTGTCTGTCCCCATCACATCTGTCACTGTGCACTAAACATCTGTCTGTCCCCATCACATCTGTCACAGTCCCCCAAACATCTGTCTGTCCCCCAAACATCTGTCTGTCCCCCATCACATCTGTCACAGTCCCCCAAACATCTGTCTGTCCCCCAAACATTTGTTTGTCCCCCATCACATCTGTCACAGTCCCCCAAAATTCTGTCTGTCCCCCATCACATCTGTCACAGTCCCCCAAACATCTGTCTGTCCCCCAAACA
>BLSH010268260.1:244682-266166 GCA_018402905.1 Glandirana rugosa
TCTGTCTGTCCCCCAAACATCTGTCTGTCCCCCAAACATTTGTCTGTCCCCCATCACATCTGTCTGTCCCCCAAACATCTGTCTGTCCCCCAAACATTTGTCTGTCCCCATCACATTTGTCACAGTCCCCAAAACATCTGTCTGTCCCCCAAACATTTGTCTGTCCCCAAAACATCTGTCTGTCCGCCAACACCAAATAAACCCCGATTTGGGTTATTTTTACCAAAGAAATGTAGCAGTATCATCTTTGGTCAAAATATATGAAGAGAAATTACTTATTTGCAAAATTTTATAACAGAAACGAAGAAAAATGCATTGTTTTTGAAAATTTTCAGTCTTTTTTAATGTGTAGCGCAAAAAATAAAAAACCCAGAGGTGATTAAATACCACAAAAAGAAAGCTCTATTTGTGTGAAAAAAATGATAAAAATTTCATATGGGTACAGCGTTGCACGACCGCGCAATTGTCATTCAAACTGCAACAGCGCTGAAAGCTGAAAATTGGTGCCCGGTATTGAAGTGGTTAAGCAAAAAAATTGTCATGTTTTTAAAAATTATGGTTTGATTCATGTACTGCGTTTAAAGTCCCGTTTTTGTACTGGGGGAGTAACTCTTTTTCCTAATTAGCAATTGGAACGTTGGCAGACATCTTGATATGGTTGGTGGTTTATAACTCTATATAAGAAGGTGACAGCCTCTGCCCAGGTTCCAACCAGCCCATCCCCATGACCCCCATGGCTTAGCTCCATGTGCTGGTTGGAGCCCGGGATGAGGCTGTCATAGAGATGTGTGACTTCCAGGTCTTTTCCATTGGCTGTCTAGAGCTGGGACATGATCTGTTCTTGTCGGCACTCCAAGTGGTTGTTACTTAAGAGAACCTTTGGTAGCCTTGAGTGGCACCCGTCAATTTAGTTCAGGCCTTAGCCCCTGTTTGCTCTCTTGGAGTGGTCCCTCTTACCCAACATCTCTGGTTTGTGGTGGAGACTGCACTGGACTGACTGGATCAGCCGATGGCTCGGGGTGGGTGATTGTTTGGGCAAAGAGAAAGAATTCCCTTCCAGTGAGTTGTGCCCAATAGTGAATGGTGGTGGTGAACCCTCTAGGGGGCTTGGGCTGCTACCTTTCCGATACGACCCTCTGGTCATTTCAGCGAGAAGTCATGGGAAGGATAGAAGGAGCGACCGGGAGCTCCTTCAATCCTACCAAAGACTTCTCTTACCCAACATGGCAGCCCAAGCTTGCAGTAGAGTAAGTAAAATAAATTCAGGGAGCCACACTTTACACTAAATCCCAGCCGGTGTAATTGTCTTTTGGTATTTTAGGGCGGAGGGTAAAGTGAAGCACTGCAGAATCCAGAAAGACGGCCGCCTTTTTGTGTTGGGAACTTCAGCTTATTTTGAAAACTTGGTGGAACTGGTCAACTATTACGAGAAGCACACGCTGTACCGGAAGATGAAGCTTCGCTACCCCGTGACCGAGGAACTGCTGATGAGATTCAACGCTGTACGTCCTGGGTTTCTCCTATCTCAGATATAGTCTGTGCTGTTGGCTATAATTAGTGTTGAGCGAACCCAGACTGTAACGTTCGGGTCCGTACCGAACTTTGGGGTGTCCGGGACCCGGAGCCGGACCTGAACACGGACGTTTCAAAAAACGTTTGGGTTCGGGTTCGGGTTCTGGTAGTTGATCACGCATGTTGAATAGCTGCAGGGCAACCAATCAACAAGCGTTTCACTGGTTTGCCCTTAGAAGCCATCACAGCCATGCCTACTAATGGCATGGCTGTGATTGGCCAGTGCATCATGTGACCCAGCCTCTATATAAGCTGGAGTCACTTGATGCTGCAGTCACATGCTGTCTGAGACTCTGAATAGTGTAGGGAGAGGAAGCTGCCAGCGTTTTTGTGAGGGACAGATTGCAGACATTTTAACATCTGATCCTGCATCCTGAGATTACTACTGCTGTTGCTCTGAGGGACAGATTGCAGAAATTTGAGAAGCGAGATTTCACACACTGCTGCTTTGAGTGACAGATTGCAGATCAAACCCTGCCTAACACAACGATCGCTACGATCGTACACAACGATCATATTGTGGGAGTAATTTGAGATTTCACATACTGCTGCTTTGAGCGATCTGACTGCACTAGGTAGAGGCTTCTGCTTAGAGGGACAGATTATTGTTCAAAAATCATCTCCTAGTTCTAAAGGGAGAGGTTCCAGCTGCAGCTGTAAGTGACACATTATTGTCCAAAAATCATCTGCTAGTTTATTTGATTTTTTTATTTACCCTATCCCCATTTTTTTGTAGGGCACTTGCCCTACCCTTCCCCCCATTTTACTTCCTTTTGCAGCCCTCTAGCACTTGCCAGCACTTTGTTACAGCCATTTTTGTGCCTAAAAGTTTGGGCCGCCATTGACTTCAATGGGGTTTGGGGTCCGGGATAACGTTCGGGCAACGTTCGGTGCCGAACCTGGACTTTTTCCCAAAGTTCGTTTGGACCCTCCGAACCCAAACGTCCAGGTGTTCGCTCAACTCTAGCTATAATTCCAAAAGAAAAAATGGAGAGTCGTTTCCCAATTAAAGTGGAAAAAACTATTTGTGCATTATATAGAAACACGGAGTATTGACAACAGAAAAAGACCAAGTGGTCCCTCGAAATTCGGATAAAACATTCCTGGTTTGGATGTATCCAAATATCTGAATCACAACAGTAACAAATTTCAGCGAATTTGAAATACATTATAATGAAACGAATTATCCAAATTTGAATTTGAAAATTAATTCAAATTTGAAAATGGATATGAATCTTGAAAAGGAATTTGATTTAGAAATGGAAACATATTGCAATAAATACAGGAAGGTATAAAGGTGAAATAAGATGATGATTCCTACTTAGGCTGCTTTATAGAATAGTATAAAAAAAGAACAGAATAAAAATAAAAACAGAATAGCAAATCATAGAATATTATAGCATAAAATAAAACAGAACAGAGTAGAAAAGAATAGAAAATAAAGGAATAAAATAGAATAGAATAAAACAGAACAGAATCAAATAGAAAAGACTATAAGAGAACAGAATGGAAAATAAAGCAATAGAATAGACTAGAAACTAAAGAAATAAAAAAGAATAGAACAGAATAGAATAGAAAATAAAATAATAGAATATAGGAGAATAGAATAGAAAAGAATAGAATATAAAAAAGCAGAATGAAATATAATAGAATAAAATAGAATGAATAAAGCTGTCCTCCGAAATTCAAATTTTGTATCGATTTCAAAACTCGAATTTTCAAATCACTTATAGGAATATACGAAACAAATTCCGAAAACCAATCATTCTAATATAATGAATGTGACAAAACAAAATTATTAACCTCTTCACGCCGAGCACACATAAATATGCGGCCTCTCAGCGACCGGGCCTTGGTGCCGAGTGGCCGCATATTTGCGTGCAACGGCTCCGATAGAGCTGTGCCGAGGGCGCGCGCCCGGCGCACTCCCATCATAGTTATTGGCAGCTAACAGAAAGCTCCTGTTCGCTGCTTGCAATTGGGAGCTTTCTGATCATGTGACCGCAGTAACAGCCAATCGCAGCAGTCACATGACCATAAGCTCTGCTCCTCCCGGCATTCTAAACCCCTTAAAGGGCCGGCAAGCGCTGGTCCCAAGGGGTTAACTTGAAACAAATTTTTCCATCATGCACATCTCTACTCTCTTTTTTGTCTGAGGATAGTTCATCCCAGCATGTTTAAATTAATTTAGAGGTCTATTTATAAAATAATTTGCTGTGTGATTGTCACAAGCATTGGCTCACCGGTTGTGAATAATCCAGTATTTTGCCTATTTATATCTGAGGATCATCAGCTCCATCTAGTGGTCATAAGGCAGTATTTTTCTGATCAAATTATTTCAGGAAAATACCACATTATGGTCATTAGATGGAGCTAAAGAGCATAGGAAAAAAATATGCTAAGCAAAACACGGTAACAGCTGAGTGAATATTTGAGACATTTGCACAGTGAATATTTTATAAATAGACCTCTTGCTGTTGATTGATTCACAACCTCTGCAGGAAGTCCATTTTGTGTATCTCCCAGCTTTCCTTGGTAGTCTAAGGCAGTCTTCCCATGTTCTTTTTTTTTTCCAATGTTGCCCTTCTGAACCTATAACCTTAATGTATTCAATGAAAGTTGTTCCTGTATTGGTCAGAGCATACCTCTCCCAAATTCATTAACTTTTTTGTTCCAGGAAAAAGACGTGGACTCCATTTATGGCGTAAAGTCCAAGCTGTACGTGGATCCCAGTGAAATTTCCCCGGCCATGGTGAGAATAATTCCCCTTCTACATCAGCTCATACTTCTACAACTGCATCACCTGTGTAGGAAAACAAACAGCTCAGGAATGTGGGCTGACAAATGATTATTACTTAACACACCCAGATCAGAGCTCTTTCACACATATCACCCAATCAGGATTGATTACCTATGGGATTAAATCCTACTGGATACAATTATTATTAACCACTGGAAGTCCAATTTTTTAATTTTTCACTCACATGTTAAAATCTGCATTTTTGCTAGAAAATTGCATACATTTCCCAAACAATTATACATATATATATATATATATATATATATATATATATATATATAATATATATATAAAAATATATAAAATAAAATATATATAAAGTATATATATCCTGAAAGCAGAGGCCTTGCAGAATAAAATGGTGGCAGTTGCAATTTTTTCTTACGCCACATGATATTTGTGCAAATGTTTTTCAAATCTATAGTTTTACTAAAATTAATTCATTATTAGCGATATCTAAAATGTGTGGCACAGTTGCACACTTTAGCAACCTCTGTGTGTGTTTCCATTTGGTGGGGTGGCTTCTACATTTTAAAAAATATTTATTTATTTATTTTATTATAATGTAATTTAACCGCTTGCCGACCGCTGATCGGCAATTGACGGCGACAGAGTGGCTGTATTGCGCAAATCTGCAAGCTGCGGGATCGAGCCTAGTGAGCGCGCGCGTGCCGCCGGAGGCGCGTCCGCGCTCACTGTGTTCGGGGAGGGCCAGGGAGCGGGTGCAGCGGAGTCGATCTCGATTTTTATAGCACTGATCTCTGTATAAATGCCAATGGTCCCAAAAAAGTGTCAAAATGGTCCAACATGTCCGCTGCAATATCGCAGTACCGCTAAAAATCGCAGATCACCGCCATTACTAGTAAAAAATAAAAAAAAAATAAAAACCCCAGAAATGAATTCTCATCATCCGTAAACGCGACCACTTTTGCGCAAACCAATCAATAAACTCCGATTGCGATTTTTTTTATCACAAATATGAGGAAGAATATAAATCGGCCAAAAACGGTGAAAAAAAATGTTTGGATTTGTATTTTAGCAAAAAGTAAGAAATTTCGGTTTTTTTGCAAAATTGTCGCTCTTCTTTTGTTTATAGCGGCGATCAGAAATGACGCAGCGATGATCAAATACCACCAAAAGAAAGCTCTATTTGTGGGAAAAAAGGACGCAAATTTCGTTTGGGTACAACGTCGCACGACTGCGCAATTATCAGTTAAAGCGACGCAGTGCCAAATCGCAAAAAGAGCTCCGGTCCTAAAGCTGGAAATCCTTCCGGGGCTGAAGTGGTTAATAATTAATAATATATACTATATTATATTATAATTAATTATTTATATACATTTTTTTTAATTGAACTTTTTTGCTTTTACGGGCGCTACCAAGACCCCTAGCATGCAATGGAGACAGGTCCTCTTTATAGAGACACCAGGGAGGTCTAGGGGGTTGCAGAACAGGCTGTATTACTTACCCGACTCCTTGCTCTAGCAGGCTTCTCCCTCTGCGGTCACCCCTTCCCCGCAAGTGTTTTTTTGTGCTCAGAGTTGGGCTTTAGGGTACTGTTGCAGTGCTTACCTTTTTGACAGGAGTTATGCAATTTTACAAGCTTCCATATTTTCCTTACTTATGAAACATAGAGATTAGTAGTTTTGCCACTAGGGGGAGCTCACAGCTCAACGATCTCTCTCTCTTTCTAGAAACATAGAAAAGTGACGGCAGAAAAAGACTGAGTAGTCCATCGAGTCTGCCCCTTTTTATTTATTTATTTTTAATTTTTTTTTTTTTTTTTTTTTACATTAACCTTGTTGTCTGACTATAGATTTATGATTATCCCAAGCATGTTTGAAGCCATTTACACGAGAGAGAGAGAGAGAGAGAGAGAGAGAGAGAGAGAGGGAGGGAGGGAGAGAGATCATGACTGTCCCTATTTACCCGCTAAATTGCAAATTCTACACACTTAGTTGTAAAAACAATTAGAACGAAGAATGTGTGATTATTTTTTATTTATTTATATATTTTTACTTCAGTTCAGTTTAGTTCAGACTGCAGCACTAACCTCCTATCTGGTGCTGTCTTCTTTAATAATTTAATCCCACCAATACAGTGGGGAAATGTAATGATTTGATCCCCTGCAGATTGTGTAGGTTTGCCAGCTTACATAGAAATGAAGGGTCTATCATTTTTATCATTGGTGTATTTTATATGATAGAGACAGAAAATCAACCATAAATTCAGAAAAAAACACAAGATACAAATGTTATAAATGGAGTTGTAGTTCAGTGAGTAAAATAAGTATTTGATCCCCAAGCAACACAAGACTTAGTAGTTGGTGGAGACCCCTTGTTGGCAATCAGAGGTCAGAGGTTTCTTGTAGTTGGTGACCAGGTTTGCACATCTCAGGAGGGATCTTCTCTAAATCCTTAAGGTTTATTGGCTGTCGCTTTGCAACTCGGAAGTTTCAGCTCCCTCCATAAGTTTTCTATAGGATTAAGGTCTGGAGACTGGCTAGGCCACTCCATGACCTTAATGTGCTTCTTAAGCCACTCTTTGTTGCCTTGGCGGTATGTTTTGGGTCATTATGCTGGAAGACCCATCCATGACCCAACTTCAGTGTTCTGGCTGAGGGAAGAAGGTTCTCATCCAAGATTTTATAATACATGGCCCCGTCCATTGGCACCTCAATGCGGTAAAGTCGGCCTGTACATTTAGCAGAGAAGCAGCCCCAAAGCATAACGTTTCCACCTCCATGCCTGACTGTAGAGATGATGTTCTTAGGGTCATAGTCAGCATTTTTCTTCCTCCAAACATGGCGAGTTAATGCCAGAACTAAATGTTGGTCTCATCTGACCACAGCACTTTCTCCCAATCCCTCTCTGAATCATTTAGATGTTAATTGGCAAACTTCAGACATGGGCCTTCCTGAGGAGGGGGTCCATGAGGGCGCTGCAGGATTTCAGTCAATGGTGGCGTATTGTGTTACCAATGGTTTGTTTGGTGTTTGAGGTTCCAACTGCTTTGAGATCCTTCACAAGCTCCTCCTGTGTAGTTCTGGGCTGATCCTTCACTGTTCTCATGACCATCCTCACCCCATGAGGCGAAATCATGCATGGAGCTCCAGGCCGAGGGCGATTGATGGGTATTTTGTATTTCTTCCATTTGCGAATCATCGCTCCAACGGTTGTCTCCTCACCAAGCTTCTTGTTGATGGTCTTGTAGCCATTCCAGCCTTGTGCAAGTCTACAATCTTCTCCCTGACGTCCTTTGACAGCTCTTTGGTGTTGCCCATGATGGTGAGATTTGAATGGAAGAAAGAGATTCTGTGGAGCGGTGTCTTTTATACATAATGAGATGTCGTTAGGTGAACCTTCTTACATTGACAGGACCAATCTGTGCACCACATGAGCACCTACTGTAGCCAGCCTGTGGGAGGCAGAATTATTGTTGGTTGCTTGGGGATCAAATACTTATTTTACTCACTGAACTGCAATCCTGTGTTTTTTCTGGATTTTTGGTTGATATTCTGTCTCTATCATGTAAAAAATTATAGACCCTTCATTTCTTTGTAAGTGGGCAAACTTACACAATCTGCAGGGGATTAAATCATTATTTTCCCCACTGTACATGGCAACAGTCTTCTAGGTTTAATGACCAATTGAGCATTGGCCTGAACTTGGGTTTGGTCAAACTTGGAAGGCTGTCACTCCTGGACCAATGAGCTGCTGTTAAGGGATTCTGAGCCCTGTAGCTGAACATTCATACCTTGACCCATGGGGTGGGTCCATCACACTTTGCACTCACAGAATGTCCTCAGTCTTCCTGGTTAAATGACACTGGGTATTACTTAACCGAGGACATCTATTGGTGAAAAGGAGTTACTACAGGGGACAGCTCCATAAGGAGAAGGGGTGGATATTGCACAAAGAGCTACACTTTTTTAACAGCCTTTCAGAGAAAAAAATAGCCAGGAGTTGACCTTTAACTCTAAGGGCTCATATCCACTTGCTTCAATATGTGGCATTGGACACACTTTTTAAAGCACTCTGAATGCCAATCAAAGCACCTCTCACTAAATAAAATGGTCACCTTACAGTCCTGGTCACACGTTGTGTTTCCTTTGCTTCACAAATGATCCCCATGTTGCTTTCTTGGTGCTTCAAAGCGTCTCTATATAGAAGAGAAACAAGCAATGTCACACATGGTGAGCAGTATGGAAGCAATATAGAGGGAGGTGAGCGGGGCCTGGAGAGAGAGCAGGATCAGCATACCATAGGATCAGCAGAGCTAGGGGGTTGGAGCAGGAGAAATGAGCAATGTCACACGTGGTGAGCAGTATGAGGGACTAGGGCAGGAGAAACAAGCAATGTCACATGTGGTGAGCAGTATGGAAGCAATATAGAGGGAGCTGAGAGGGGCCTGGAGAGAGAGCAGGATCAGCAAACCATAGGATCAGCAGAGCTGGGGGATTGGAGCAGGAGAAATGAGCAATGTCACACGTGGTGAGCAGTATGAGGGACTAGGGTAGGAGAAACGAGCAATGTCACATGTGGTGAGCAGTATGGGAGCAATATAGAGGGAGGTGAAAGAGGACTGGAGAGAGCAGGATCAGCAAACCATAGGATCAGCAGAGCTGCGTGAGCAGAGCAGGAGAAATGAGCAATGTCACATGTAGTGAGCAGCATGAGAGCAATATAGCGGGAGGTGAGAGAGGACCAGAGAGAGAGGACGATCAGCAGAACTGGGGGACCAGAGCAGGAGAAACTAGCAATGTCACACATGGTGAGCAGTATGGGAGCAATATAGAGAGAGGTGAGCGGGGACAGGAGAGAGAGGAAGAGCAGCAGAACTGGGGGACAGGAGCAGGAGAAACTAGCAATGTCACACATGGTGAGCAGTATGGAAGCAATATAGAGGGAGGTGAGCGGGGACTGGAGAGAGAGCAGGATCAGCAAACCATAGGATCAGCAGAGCTGGGGGATTGGAGCAGGAGAAATGAGCAATGTCACACATGGTGAGCAGTATGAGAGCAATATAGCGGGAGGTGAGTGGGTACCAGAGAGAGAGGAGGATCAGCAGAGCTGAGGGACAGGGCAGGAGAAATGAGCAATGTCACATGTGGTGAGCAGTATGGGAGCAATATAGAGGGAGGTGAGCAGGAACCAGAGAGAGAGAGAGAGAGAGAAGGATCAGCAGAACTGGGGGACAGGAGCAGGAGAAACGAGCAATGTCATACATGGCGAGCAGTATGGGAGCAATAGAGAGGGAGGTGAGCGGGGACCAGAGAGAGAGGAGGATCAGCAGAACTGGGGGACAGGAGCAGGAGAAACGAGCAATGTCATACATGGTGAGCAGTATGGGAGCAATATAGAGGGAGGTGAGCAGGGACTGGAGAGAGAGCAGGATCAGCAAACCATAGGATCAGCAGAGCTGGGAGATCAGAGAAACGAGCAATGCCACATGTAGTGAGCAGCATGAGAGTAATATAGTGGGAGGTGAGCGGGGACCGGAGAGAGAGAAGGATCAGCAGAACTGGAGGACCGGAGCAGGAGAAACGAGCAATGTCACACATGGTGAGCAGTATGGGAGCAATATAGAGGCAGGAGAGCGGGGACTGGAGAGAGAGCATGATAAGCAAATCAGGGGATTGGCAGAGCCTGGAGCTACTACTGAGTGGGGGATGAGCAAAGTTACGGATTACTAATGAGTGGGGGGTCAACAGAGCTGGCGTTTTCTATTAAGTGGGGGATCAGCAGAGCTGGGGGCAATACTGAGCCAGGGATCTGCTGAACAAGGGTACTAATAAGCTAGGGATCTACTGGGTGGGGGTACTAATGATCTGGGGATCTGCTGAATGGGGCTACTAATGAGCTGGGGGTATTACTGGGTTGGGGGTACTACTGAGCCCCTTTAAAACAAATTGAAAATCAACACACAGAGGGCATTTACCAAGCTTCACCGAAGCATCAACACACATCAATAAAGCATGTTGAAGCGGCAGGCACTTCAATGTGTGTTAAAGTTGAAGCAAGTGTAAATGAGCCCTGACAGGGAAAATGTTGTCTCCTCCTGGCTGCGCTGTCTGGCAGATGTATGTATGTTTCAGAGTGTATCTGGCTTGGAGTGTCTACATTTGCTAGCCCCTTACCCTTGTATATATTCTCTCTTTTTTTTCCCAAGCCCCAAGGGACGGTTGTGGCTTTATATAACTATTCTGCTGCCAGACCGGATGAGCTGAGCTTCGGCACGGGCGCCGTCATTCACAACGTCGTGAAGATCTCCGAAGGATGGTGAGGACCAGTCATGGTTTTTTTCATTGCTAATTATATCGGATTGGATTATATTAGTGGGGATTATATTGGGATTCTACGCATGTGCAACATTGTATCTCTTGTCATGCAGGTGGAAGGGTGACTATGGACATAAACTTCAGCACCTCTTCCCCTCTAATTATGTGGAGGACATCTCAAGCAATGAGGAGTTTATCACTAACCAGGTAACACAGCTACAGGCAATACAAAGGGAAAAAATAATGGGTGTGAGTCATTGGCGTCATATATACCGTATTATATGTATTTCATTTGTGCATACAGCTCCACTTTAAGGTGAACTGGTGGCCAGGCTACCCACACCTAACCATTCTGAACCTGCTGTGAAGGCATTTTTAAACAAGCCGCCATTCACCTCTGTAGCTATAGCCATTGTGGAAAAAATTCATCTTCAAATTTCACAACGCAGGCACTGAAATCACAGCTCCCCCTACAGGTGCGGCCAAGCAAGGGCAATTTTTGGGCTGCCCCATGCATGTGAGAAACGTGGAAAAGTACATCAGCAAATTGCATTGGGATGCTATTCAGGAGGAATGGCGTGGCATCGCAGCAACCCATATAACCCAATAGTGGGAAAAGGTCCCTAGAAAGCCAACTCTAGACTCTCTGGTTTGATCAGTGAGTACCTTTGAGAATGAATTAATTCACAGCGCAAGCAGATACAGAGGTCATGGATGGTTTATTAAAGTGCTTTTACGGTTTGGTAGAACTATATAAATACTTTATTGCCCAATGTCTGAGCACAGGGGCACTTTAAAGGGTTAATTCACCTTTTCAGAAAATAGGAAAAGGTACACAGGACCCCCTCCCCCCTTTTGGTCCCCACTGCACTTACCTCTGTGGGTAATGAGTTGTCAGTGCCCACGCAGCCAGAGTGCAAGAGTTTGAAATCCCTGCTCTTCGCCCCCTTTTATGTGCAGCGCTTCTGGGATGGATCAGAGCGATTCTTCCGGGATGGATCGTTGTGATTCTTTTAGGATGGATTAAAGCGATTCTTCCAGGACAGATCAGAGCGATTCTACTAGGACACATCAGAGTCATTATTCTAGGATGGATCAAGGTGATTCTTCCAGGAGAGATCAGAGTGATTCTAATAGGACGCATTAAAGTGATTCTTCTAGGATCAGAGTGATTAATCTAGGACGGATCAGAAAGATTCTTCTGGGATGGATCAAAGTGAGTCTTTCAGGACAGATCAGAGTGATTCTTCCCGGATGGATTACAACAATTCTTCCAGGATACATCAGAGTGATTCTACTAGGATGCCTTAGAGTGATTCTTCCAGGATCAGAATCATTCTTCCAGGACGGATCAGAGTGATTCTTCCAGGATGGATCAGAGTGATTCTTCCAGGATAGATCAGAGTGATTCTTCTGGGATGGATCAGAGTGATTCTTTCAGGATAGATCAGAATGATTCTTCCAGGATGGATCAGAGTGATTCTTCCAGGATAGATCAGAGTGATTCTTCTGGGATGAATTAGAGCGATTCTTCCAGGGCGGATCAGAGCAATTCTACTAGGACACATCAGAGTGATTCTTCTGGGATGGATAAAAGTGATTCTTCCAGGACAGATCACAGTGATTCTTCCCGCATGGATTACAGTGATTCTTCCAGCACAGATGAGAACAATTCTTCTTGGATAGATCAGAGTGATTCTTCTGCGATGGATCAAAGTGATTCTTCCGGGATGGATTACAGTGATTCTTCCAGGACAGATCAGAGCAGTTCTACTAGGACGCATCAGAGTGATTCTTTTAGGATCAGAAAGATTCTTCTCAGATGGATCAGAGTAATTCTTCTGGTATGGGTCAAAATCATTCTTCCAGGACAGATCATAGTGATTCTTCCCGGATGGATTCGACTGATTCTTCCGGGGCAGATCAGAGTGATTCTACTAGGATGCATCAGAGTGATTCTTCCAGAACGGATCAGAGCGATTCTTCCAGAACGGATCAGAGCGATTCTTCCAGGGCAGATCAGAGCAATTCTTCCGGGAAGGATCAGAGCCATTTTTCTGGGACGGATCAGAGTGATTCTTCCAGGATGGATCAGAGAGATTCTTCCGGGACGGATCAGAGCAATCAAGAAAAAAAGTGTTTTCCTTAAAATCCACTTTAAGGCCCCTTTCACAGTTGTGCGACTCAATTTTACAGCAATTTTGCTGCAATTTGGAATCAGTACCACTTTGGTCCGACTTTGTTGTAACTTTGGCACAATGAAAACATATTATAAAGTCATACAGAAGTAGTACAGAAATCTCATCTATATTATTCAGGTGCGATTTGCATGAGACTTTGAGGGTTTAACATTGAAGTCTATGGACCTCAAGTTGCATCAAAGTTGGCCCAAAGTAATGCAGGGATTACGTTGAAGTCGCACAGATATGAATGATACTCATTGGAAATCATGGGGAACGACGCGTCATGCGACTTTGCAGTCCCAAGTCGCAGGACAACTTGTATAAGTATGAAAGGGGCCTAAGGCTCTGTATGTGTCATGTTTCAGAAAATGAGACAATGGGATTGTAGTTGGTAGAACGGAATTGTCCCTTTAAGTGCGGTGTACATTCCTGGCCGGCTATCAGGATGGGTTGTGTTGGGCTGATTGGGGTCGGTGTGACATCCATGACCAAATTCTTCTGACCAGGTGACTGAGAGGTCTTCTCATTTGGCAGATTGTTGAGGACAGTCCTCTGGGATCCATGTGCCGAGGAATCCTGGATCTGGGCACCTATGACATCAGTAAGTACGACCGCCGCCCTCGCCATGCCTGGCAATAGCGAGACACTTGTCTGCTCCTAGGAAGCATAGATAGATAGATAGATAGATAGATAGATAGATAGATAGATAGATAGATGATAGATAGACAGATAGATAGACAGACAGACAGACAGATAGATAGATAGATAGATAGATAGATAGATAGATATTAGATAGATAGATATTAGATAGATAGATAGATAGATAGATAGATAGATAGATAGATAGATAGATAGATAGATAGATAGATAGATAGATAGATAGATATCCCCATTAGGGAGGAGCTGTTTCGTTGTTTTTTTTTCTTCGGGTCATCGGCATGACACCTTTTTTTTTCTTTTTTAATAAAAGAAATTGTCTTCTGGGATTTTTTCTTTTTTGACACTTTTTTTGGTGAATTAATAGGGGTACAATGTACCCCGTACCAGGGGAGGGCTGGTAGCCGTAGGCCTGGGGGGCAAGTCCAGTCAAGTGGCCCATTGAACCACCAAATCAGCTCACCACCCATGCCCACCCAATGGGCCTAGCGGGATCCATGGTAAGGCCGGCCCTGGGCGCCCCACCTTTGCCTGCAGTTAGTTGGTGTCTGCGCCCCTGGGCCCTATTTCCTTCCTCCACAAGAAAAAAAAGTGTGAGCGGGCAGCAGCCATCGGCCATTTTAAATGTAAGTTAGGGTGGCCTGGGGGGCAATTGCCACCCTACCCCCTGGGCCAGCCCTCCCCTGCCCCGTACTCATTTACATGGGGGGCGGGATCTGGGGGCCCCCTCATTAAAGGGGCTCCCAGAATCCGATAAGCCCCTCGCCTGCAGACCCCCACAACCACTGGCAAGGGTTGTGGGGAAGAGGCCCTTCTCCCCATCAACATGGGGACAAGGTGCTTTGGGGGGGACCCCAAAGCACCTTCCCCATGTTGAGGGCATGTGGCCTGGTACAGTTCGGAGGTGGGGGCGCTTGGTTGTCCCCCCCTCCTGCCCTGCCAGGCTGCATGCTCGGATAAGGGTCTGGTATGGATTTTGGGGGGACCCCCACGCCATTTAAAAAAAAAAAAATTGGTGTGGGGTTCCCCTTAAAACCCATACCAGACCTGAAGGGCCTGGTACAGACTTTGGGGGAGACTCCCACTCTTTTTTTTAAAATGGAGCGAGGTTCACCTTAAAATCCCAAAGGGCCAAAGGGCCTGGTATGGACTGGGGGGGACCCCCACACAATTTTTTTTCAGTGATTTTATCTATATTGCCTGGAGCCGGCAATACATTACAGCCGCAAGCGATTTTAAATGACAATTTTTCCTTTACAAATTTAATTTTGCTCTGGCACTGTTCTAAACATCACAGAGATGCGCCACTTTACAAGCAGACTAAGGGGACCCCCAGGCACAGTATTTAAAGGAACATTTTTATTTTTCCACTTTAATCATTATTAAAATCACTGCTCCTGAAAAAAACATTGTAAAAACTTTTTTTTTGCGTGGATACATGTCCCCTAGGGCAGGACCTGGGTCCCCATACACTTTATATGGCAATAACTTGCATATAAGACTTTAAAATGAGCACTTTTGATTTTTCATGTTCGGGTCCCATTGATTTTAATAGGGTTCACACGTTCGCACAATTTTTTTGTCTGTTGGTTGGCCCATCCCTATTCTACTATATAAATAGTACAGATAGATAGAATAAAGGATAAAGACGTTAAAGTGATCTAATGGACTGGATTTAGGAAATGTTGGGGATCGATGCCAATAAGAGATTTTTTTTTTTTCACAGAGAAACTTCCGCATGGGAAAAACAACAAAATGTACGTCTTGACATTGGAGTCCAGGAACTCCGAGGAGCCTTCAGTAGATTTTGCAACTGACAAAGTGGAAGAATTGTTTGAATGGTATAAAAACATTCACCACATTGTACACCAGAAGGGGGCGCAGGTGAGTGCTGGATGGCTCATGGGAGTTTATTGGCATGGAAGAGTTTTCTGGTGGACCCTACATGTGGAATGTTCTTCTACCTGACATGATTGTTGATCCTATTAGTAAAAACTGCTAGCCTTTTAACAAGATCTAAACGCTAGAGGCGTTTCCTGGGCGTCCCATTCTTGTGATTGGCAGTCACAATGATCATCTGATTAGGAGGCCGATCTACAAGCTCATGATCGGTGATTGGTGACAGGGAGCTGTTGGTGACAATGTGGTCACAGTGCTGGCGGTGTTGATTGAAGGCGATATCAGCATACGCAATAAGGTACATAAAACAATCCCCCTAATGTATCTAATATGTGTATTTCCTAGAATTGTTGGCTCCATCTGGTGGCCATAAAGTGGCATTTTCCTGAAAAACTTCAATCAAGAGAGTACCACATCATGGCCACTTGGTGGAGCTGATGATCATTGGAAATACTTATACACATTATGGAGATTTTTCACAATGGCTGTTGAGGCATTCACACAGCAATTTTTTAATAAAATACTATAAAGGCTGCCCCATATCAGCAGCACACTGGAGAGCCAGACCGCCTGTACCATAGACCAGGTCCAACACTACCCCCTAAACCCCCTCACACCCTGGCGTCCAAGTACTTTTTGCCGAATACCAGTAGTTGTAATAGTCAGGTGTCTACAAACATTTGGCCATATAGCATAGCTTGAATTCCCCAAATCTCTGACCAGCTTGATTTAAAGCCATGGAGGTCAACTGAAACTCAATGGCCAACAAAAGGGGCACACATGACCAGCTAATAACGCTGCCACCTATTGCAAGACATTGGTATAGCATTGTTACTTGGAAGCAGGAAGTGCTGTTTCCTGCAAGATCTCCAAGCAAGAAGTTTCCAAACAATGTCACAAAAATGAATTTGCTTAATAAAAATGTATTCAGTGAGTCAAGATGCCAATTATATGGGAAAAAATTTTTTGGGTTTACATACTAATGTTCAGTGTGTTGCCCAATGCTTGGCCATGACAGCATAAAGTGACAGGGTGAAGGATCTGCTTGGTTCTTTGTTCCCTGGTGGTGATTTTTCTGGGATGGATCAGAGCAATTCTTCTAGGATGGATCGGAGCGATTATTCTGCGATGGATCGGAGCGATTATTCTGCGATGGATTAGAGTGATTCTTCCATGACGAATCAGATCGAATCTTCCTGGGACAGATCAGAGGGATTCTTCGGGGATGGATCAGAGCGATATTCCAGGATGGATCATAGGGATTCTTCTGGGACGGATCAGAGCGCTTTTTTCCGGGACGGGTCAGGGCGATTCTTCCATGATGGATCAGAGCAATTTTTCCGAGACGGGTCAGTGTGATTCTTCCAGAATGGGTCAGTGAGATTCTTACAGAACAGATCAGAGCAATTCTTCCGGGATGGAACAGAGGGATTCTTCTGGGACGGATAAGTGAGGTTAATCTAGGATGCATCAGAGCGATTCTTCCGGGAAGGAATCAGAGTGATTCTTCCTGGGATGGATCAGAAGGATTCTTCTGGGAAGGGATTAGAGCAATTCTTCCGGGACAGATCAGAGTGATTCTTCTGGGATTGATCAGAGTACTTCCTCCGGGACGAATCAGAGTGATTCTTCCAGTGATGGATCAGAAGGATTCTTCTGGGAAGGGATTAGAGCGATTCTTCCGGGACAGATCAGAGTGATTCTTCTGGGATTGATCAGAGTACTTCCTCCGGGACGAATCAGAGTGATTCTTCCTGTGATGGATCAGAGAGATTCTTCTGGGAAGTATCAAAGTGATTATTGTGACACTGATCAGAATGATTCTTCTGGGACGGATCAGAGCAATTCTTTCGGGACGGATCAGAGCAATTCTTCCGGGACGGATCACAGTGATTCTTCCCAGGATTGATCAGAGTGATTCTTCCCAGGATTGATCAGAGCGATTCTTCCGGGATAGATCAGAGCGATTCTTCCGGGACGGATCAGAGCGATTCTTCCGGGATAGATCAGAGCGATTCTTCTGGGACGGATCAGAGTGATTCTTCCGGGACGGATCACATTGATTCTTCCCAGGATTGATCAGAGCGATTCTTCCCAGGATTGATCAGAGCGATTCTTCCCAGGATGGATCAGAGTGATTCTTCCGGGATAGATCAGAGTGATTCTTCTTAAACGTATCAGATCGATTCTTCTGGGATGGATCAGAGCCATTCTTCTGGGATGGATCACAGTGATTCTTCCCAGGATTGATCAGAGCGATTCTTCCGGGACGGATCAGAGTGATTCTTCTGAGACAGATCAGAGCGATTCTTCCGGGACAGAACAAAGTGATTCTTCCGGGACGGATCAGAACGATTCTTCCAGGACAGATCAGATCTATTCCTCTAGGATGGATCAGAGCGATTCTCCAGGGACAAATCAGAGCGATTCTTCCGGGACGGATTGATTTCTCCAGGACGGATCAGACCGCTTCTTCCAGGACGGTTCAGAGAGATTCTTCCGGGACGGATTGATTTCTCCAGGATGGATCAGACCGATTCTTCCAGGACGGTTCAGAGAGATTCTTCCGGGACGGATCGGATTGATTTCTCCAGGACGGATCAGACCGATTCTTCCAGGACGGTTCAGAGAGACTCTTCCGGGACGGATTGGATTGATTTCTCCAGGACGGATCAGACCGATTCTCATTCCTCCAGGATGGATCAGAGCGATTCTTCTGATCTGTCCCAGGAGAATCCATCTCTACAAATATTTGGCGATGTACTGTAGCTTTAATTTCCCAAATCCCTGGCAGGCTTCCTTTAAAGCGACAGGTAAGAAACTTTGTATCAATGTCACAAAAATGAATTTGCTCAATAAAAATGTATTTAATGAGACAAGACGCCAATTATATTGGAAAATCATTTTTGGGTTGACATTCTCTGTGATGTTCATGCATCCGGCGTGTGGCTCGGTGATCGCCCATCACAGCATGAAGTGGCCGGGTGAAGGATCTGCTCCCTGGTGGTGAAAGGGTTACAAGAAATGATATCATCTGTTTTTTTAATAGACGCCATTACTTTTCAATCATCCCTCCAATGTAAACATCTGGATTTAAGTGACGCTGACATCACCCCCTTGTGCTGATTGCCACCGACAGGAATATTTTACATGGCAATTGGCATATTATACATTTTAAATTGCTCTCTCCATTGACTTCAGCAACCCGCATCCATATTTATGGTTCTAAAGCGCGGCGGCAGAATAAAAAAGTCACTTTATTTGCACTTTAATTTTTCAATTTGTGGGTGGAATTTTTTTATTTTGTATGGCAGTTTTCTTTTCAACAGCCAACAATTAGAATTACAATACTCAGGTTTTATAGAGGAAATGTCATTAAATAGTCAGGGTTCCTGCAACCTAAAAAATTCACATAACAATCCGCCCATTGAAAATGCAAATACAGCTGTGCTCATAAGTTTACATACCCTGGCGGAATTTCTGATTTCTTGGCCATTTTTCAGAGAATATGAATGAGAACACAAAAACATTTCTTTCACTCATGGTTGGTGTTTGGCTGAGGCCATTTATTATCAATCAACGGTGTTTACTCTTTTTATATCATAATGACAACAGAAACTCCCCAAATAACCTTGATCAAAAGTTTACATACCCCAGTTCTTAATACCGTGTATTGCCCCCTTTAACCACTTCCTTACTGGGCACTTAAACCCCCCTCCTGCCCGGACCAATTTTCAGTTTTCAGCCCTGTCGCTCTTTGAATGACAATTGCGCGGTCGTGCGGCGTTGTACCCAAACAAAATTTGCGTCCTTTTTTTCCCACAAATAGAGCTTTCTTTTGGTGGTATTTGATCCCCTCTGCGTCATTTCTGATCGCCGCTATAAACAAAAAAAGAGCGACAATTTTGAAAAAAAAAACAATATTTTTTACTTTTTGCTAAAATACAAATCCAAAAATAAAAAATAAAAAAACTAATTTATTCATCAGTTTTGGCCGATATTTATTCTTCTACATATTTTTGGCAAAAAAAAAAAATCGAAAACGGCGTTTATTGATTGGGTTACGCAAAAGTTATAGCGCCTACAAACTATGGACATTGATTTATGGCGTTTTTATTTTTTTTTTTTTTTTACTGGTAATGGCGGCGATCTGCGATTTTTATCGGGACTGCGATATCGGGGCGGAAATGTCGGACGTTTTTGATACTTTTTTGGGACCAATGACATTTATTGAGCGATCAGAAATTGAAATGTCCACTGATTACTGTATAAATGTCATTGGCAGTGAAGGGGTTAACCTACAGGGGGCAGTGAAGGGGTTAAATGTGTTCCGTGGGTGTGTTCTTACTGTGGGGGGGGGGGCGGGGTTGACAGGGGCATGACAGAGCTAACTGATCCCAGTGACAGGGATCAGTAGATCTGTCATGCCCCCCCTCACAGAACGGGGAACCGCCGTGTTTACTTTGGCGGTTCCCCGTTCCTCCACTCTGTAAGGAGATCGCGGGTCTCCGGCAGACATCGGGTCCGCCTGACCCGCGGGCACGCTCCCGCAGTGTGTGGCCGCGGGAGCGTGCCCAACACGAGCCAAATGATGTCCTCCAGGCATTTTAGAGCCGCGCTGTAGCCGTCATTGGGCTATGGCGCGGATAGGAGGAGGTTAACATCAATGACATCTTGAAGTCTTTTGTGGTATTTGTGGGTGAGGCTCTTTATCTTCTCAGATGGTAAAGCTGCCCATTCCTCTTGGCAAAAAGCCTCCAGTTCCTGCATATTATTGGGCTGTCTTGCATGAACTGCATGTTTGAGATCGCCCCAGAGTGGCTCAATGACATTGAGGTCAGGAGACTGAGATGGCCACTCCAGAACCTTCACTTTATTCTGCTGTAGCCAATGACAGGTCGACTTGGCCTTGTGTTTTTGATCATTGTCATGTTGGAATGTCCATGTACGTCCCATGCGCAGCTTCCTGGCTGATGAATGCAAATGTTCCTCCAGTATTTTTTGATAACTGCATTCATCTTGCCATCGATTTTGACCAAATTTCCTGTGCCTTTATAGCTCACACATCTCCAACACATCAGCAACTCACCTTTGTGCTTCACAGTAGGAATGGTGAACCTTTCATCACAGGCCTTGTTGACTCCTCTCCAAATCTAGAGTTTATGGTTTTGGCCAAAAAGCTCAATTTTGGTCTCATCACTCCAAATGACCTTTGTGGCAGAAGGTTTGAGGCTTGTCTCTGTGCTGTTTGGCGTATTGTAAGTGGGATACTTTGTGGCATTTGCGTAGGAATGGCTTTCTTCTGGCGACTCGACCATGCAGCCCATCTTTCTTCAAGTGCCTCCTTATTGTGCATCTTGAAACAGCCACACCGCATGTTTTCAGAGAGTCCTGTATTTCACCTGAAGTTATTTGTGGGTTTTTCTTTGCATCCCAAACAATTTTCCTGGCAGTTGTGGCTGAAATTTTAGTTGGTCTACCTGACCGTGGTTTGGTTTCAACAGAACCTCTCATTTTCCGCTTCTTGATTGGCGTTTGAACACTGCTGATTGGCAGTCTCAATTCCTTGGATATCTTTTTATATCCCTTTCCTGTTTTATACAGTTCGACTACCTTTTCCCATAGATCCTTTGACAATTCTTTTGCTTTCCCCATGACTTAGAATCCAGAAACGTCAGTGGAGCACTGAATGAAAGATGCAAGGGTCTGTCAGGAGTCCAGAAACTCATTGACCTTTTATACACACACACTAATTACAAGCAAACAGATCACAGGTGAGGATGGTTACCTTTAATAGCCATTCAAACCCCCTCAACTTGTGTGCATGTTATCAGGCCAAAACCACCAGGGTATGTAAACTTTTGATCAGGGTCATTTGGGTATTTTCGGTTGTGATTGTGATGTAAAAAGAGTAAACACAGTTGATTGATAATAAATGGCTTCAGCCAAACACCAACCATGAGTGAAAAATGTTTTTGTGTTATTCATATTCTCTGAAAAATGGCCAAGAAATCTTATATTCTGCCAGGGTATGTAAACTTATGAGCACAACTGTATATTCATTATGTGAGAATCGGGGGGGGGGGGGGGGGG
>BLSH010268260.1:266176-286717 GCA_018402905.1 Glandirana rugosa
GTTATTGGACCTGTGCTGATCATTTACTGTTGATTGATTTAAAATGTAAAATACTGCATTTTTCCAGTAGATGGATCTGATTATCACAGGGAAGTCCTATGATTCTTAGGGCCATCTAGTGGCCAAATGCAGTATTTTACATTTAAAATCAATGAAAAATATTCCACCAGCAAGACCATCGATGTCCCAGAGTAAGTGGTGGTGGTCACTGAACACGAATTTTCACAGGTGGACTAAATAGTTACTTGACCCTGATGGCTTGCATTCAGCAGCTCACCACAAGAATGTGGACCCCCCCTCCAAGAAGAGGAGGTTCTGAATGGAGAAATCCAAGAGTGGTAAGTCAATGAGAGCTACTATCAAAAATCCTTGAGGGTCCAACAACTTTAATAGTTCAACTTTTACAACAAGACAAGCATAGGAAATCTAATGTGTTTCAGGGGTCACAAACCCCCCTTCATCAGGGCTGAGTGGAATGGCAGAATGCTAAGTGGACTTAAAATACTCCTAAACACTCTGATCTGCTTCAGAGGATATTATAAACCACGGTCAGCACAAATGGCAAGGGCCCTGATGAAAAGAGCTCATGGCTCCTGAAAGGCATTGGTGTCCTCTGCTCTTCTTGCTGTAAGAAGTTGAACAATTAAAGATTTCAGATTTTTGCTTGGAGCTCTCATTGACCTATGACAGTGGTCTCCAAACTGTGGCCCAGAAGCTGGATGTGGCTTTTTGCTTGCCTTTATCTGGCCCCTGGAGAACTGTTCCTCCAACTGATATGAGGCGCCCTTCCTTCCACTGACACCAATAATGAGGCACCATTCTTTCCACTGACACCAACAATGAGGCACCATTCTTTCCACTGACACCAATGATGGGACACTATTCCTCTCACAGACACCAATGATGGGGCACTATTCCTCCCACTGACACCAATGATGGGGCACTATTCCTCCCTCTGATACCAATGATGGGGCACTATTCCTCCCACTGACACCAATGATGGGGCACTATTCCTCCCACTGACACCAAAGATGGGGCACTATTCCTCCCACTGATACCAATGATGGGGCACGATTTCTGCCATTGACACCAACAATAGTGCAGGATCCTAGCAGTGACACCAATGATTGGGCACTATTCCTGCCACTGACACCAATGATGGGGTACGATTCCTCCCACTGACACCAATGATGGGGCACTATTCCTCCCACTGACACCAATGATGGGGCACTATTCCTCCCACTGACACCAATGATGGGGCACTATTCCTTCCACTGACAACAATGATTGGGCACTATTCCTGCCACTGACACCAATGATGGGGCATGATTCCTCCCACTGATACCAATGATGGGGCACTATTCCTCCCACTGACACCAATGATGGGGCACTATTCCTTCCACTGACAACAATGATGGGGCACTATTCCTCCCACTGACACCAACGATGGGGCACGATTTCTGCCATTGACACCAACAATAGTGCAGGATCCTATCAGTGACACCAATGATTGGGCACTATTCCTGCCACTGACACCAATGATGGGGTACGATTCCTCCCACTGACACCAACGATGGGGCCCTATTTCTGCCATTGACACCAACAATAGTGCAGGGTCCTAGCAGTGACACCGATGATGGGGCACTATTCCTCCCACTGACACCAACAATGGGGCACCATTACTGCTCCTCCTGATGATAGGAGCTATCTAATTCACTTACTTTCATTGACCACCATGCTCGAGGCCTTGTCTACTCCCACTGTCCACATTCCAACTCCCCTAAAGTCTGAAGGACAGTTATCTGGCCCTTTGTGTAGAAAGTTTGGGGACCCCTGACCTATAACATTGCCACCATGACAGGAAAGGAAATCCCCCGGAGGCATCGGACAGCACCCTTCCCAATCTCTCCAACAATATTTGCCTTGCATTCCCCTTTTAATCGAGATCTCAGTTTACGCCTTTTAGTCCTTTCATTAATAACCTATAAATTTGGTGTCACTAAAAGTCCCAGCATGCTTTGCCAGCTGAAGTAACAAGGACAAAGGACATAGAAAAAAAAAAGAAAATGTTCTAATTTTGGGCATCCTTGTTAATCCTCCGTACTTCATTAGATGTCCACGTGTGATCTCTTGGCATTCCCCGCAGGATCCGATAACCCCGCAGGGTCCACCATCCTTCTTCCACTAAACTAGACTTAGATGGGAGCCTGCCCTTAATGATACATTGTTTCATCATCGTTCACTTATTTCATTACGTTTTCCTTTATCTAATTAGCTAATGAAGCAATGATAAATCTCCTCCAACGTGTCCCATATATGTCGTCATTTGTCTCCTGTGATCCTCCCTCCAGGACTTCTTCATCAAGACGTGGGAGAAGAATCAGGTCATTGCCAGGGAGCTGTCCGACCTGGTGATTTACTGCAAGCCCATCAGTGAAGGCAAAGACAACCTAGGTACGGCTGCTGAGGGAATAGACCTTGGCATACATTGGGAATCTTCCTTTAAAGCTCAACTCCGGGCACAAAAAAACTCCACTTAAATGTATTCCTCAACAGCCACAAAGGATATAAACCCAGCAATGTGCGTGTGGCAAACACTCAGCCCATGGGGCGTAACTACAGGGGTTGCGGTTACAACCGGGCCCCATGCTCAGGGGGGCCCATGTGCCTCCCTTGTACACCTGGATGCGGGGGCAGCATATAGAGCAGGGGTGGGCAACCTGCGGCCCTCCAGCTGTTGTGGAACTACATTTCCCATGAGGCATTGCAAGGCTGGCAGTTACAATTACTCCCAGAGGCGTGATGGGACTTGTAGTTCTGCAACAGCTGGAGGGCCCCAGGTTGCCTACCCCTGATATAGAGGAACCAATCTCCTCCATTTTCCTCCTAATGCAGGAGATTGGTTCCTCTATGCTGCCCCCCCATCCAGTTTACTTGTCTTCTGCTGTTCCCAGGGTCCCTGTGTGCTTCCCTGGTCCCCCCCACAGAGCTGCTGTCTCCCCCCCTCCTCTCTCCTGCCAGCTGCTGTAGAAGATTTGTCATGATGGAGAGCTGGGAACGGGTCGGTGAATTTGTCATTTACCGGCTCCTTCCTTTTCTGAATGGACAGAGTCAGTGATTGGTACCAATTGGTTCATTCATAACTGAAGCATAGTAAACTGTTTTTACTATACTTCTGTTTCTGAATGAATGGGAGGCTCGGTGCACAGCTATTCCTGTCCATTCATTCTGTGCAGCTGAGGCTAAAGAATGGAGATTGAGGGCTGAGGTTTGTTTAGACCCTCTGATATCTCATCAAAGCCCCCCAACAGGGCTCCTAAAAAAAAAAATTGTAAAAATAAGAAAATTAAAATTGTAAAAGAAATAAAATGAAATGTTAAAAAAAATAATACAATTAAAATAGAAATTAAAAAGTACTGACACCAGTGAGGGAACTAACAGGATGGTAAAGGTTGCAATTGTGACCGGGCCCTGGCATTTCACCACCATGGGGAGGCCCGAAAATGGCAGAAAGGGGGCCCCGCTGCAGAACTTGTGAAAGGGCCCAGCTGCGGGACCATAATAAAGGGACCCACGATGGGAGTAAAGGGCCCCAGGATCAGTGGGAAGAGGGAAGGGCCATGGCCAGGGGTCAGGGGGCCCTTCATAATTTCTTGCACCCGGGCCCTGAAGGCTCTTGTTACGCCTCTGATTCAGCCCCATTGAAATTTGCTGTATTTTATGTCATATAATTATCTGCTATGATCATAAGCGCCATCTAGTGGCCATAACAAGTTTCTTTTAACCGCTTTCTGACCGCAATGCGTATACACATTATTGTCAATAGTATTGGGACGCCTGCCTTTACACGCACATGGACTTTAATGGCATCCCAGTCTTCGTCTGTAGGGTTCAATATTGAGTTGGCCCACCCTTTGCAGCTATAACAGCTTCACCTCTTCTGGGAGGGCTGTCCACAAGGTTTAGGAGTGTCTATGGGAATGTTGGACCATTCTTCCAGAAGCGCATTTGTGAGGTCAGGTGCTGATGTTGGATGAAAAGACCTGGCTTGCAGTCTCCACTCTAATTCATCCCAAAGGTGTTCTATTGGGTTGAGGTCAGGACTCTGTGCAGGACAGTCAAGTTCCTCCACCCCAAACCCCAAAAAAAAAAAATTAAAAAAAAAAAAAATGAAAGCACCCCGCACCCATCCCTACTGCAAACGCATACGTACGTCACGCCCGCATATGAAAACGGTGTTCACACCACGCATGTGAGGTATCGCCGCAAACGTTAAAAGCGAGAGACATAATTGTAGCCCAAGACCTCCTCTGTAACTCTAAAGAGGTAACCTTTGTGCGCAATTTTAAAGCATGAAAAGTTAAGACTTTTTACAAAAAAATCGGGGTATATATTTGTGTTTTGGATTTTTTTTTTGTAATTCGTTTAAATTTATTTTTTTCCCCCCAAAAAATTGCATTTGAAAATCCACTGCGCAAATACTACGTGACATAAAAAATTGCAACGATTGCCATTTTATTCTCTAGGGCAGGGATATGCAATTAGCGGACCTCCAGCTGTTGCAAAACTACAAATCCCATCATGCCTCTGCCTCTGGGTGTCATGCTTGTGGCTGTCAGAGTCTTGCTATGCCTCATGGGATTTGTAGTTCTGCAACATCTGGAGGTCCACTAATTGCACATCCCTGCTCTAGGGTCTCTACTAATATATATATATATATATATATATAATGTTTGGGGGTTCTAAGTAATTTTCTAGCATAAAATACTGATTTAAGCTCGTAAAACCAAAATTGCCAGAAAAAGCCTGGTCTTTACGTGGTTAATACCTCGTTCAGGTTAAAAAAAAAAAAACATTATGGCCACTAGATGGTGCTGGTGATCATAGGAGATAATCATCATTTACTAAATACAACTGGGCATAGGTTTGCCCAGCCTATTGCATTAGGGTGGCACCGCAAAGCGCTATATATGTCAGAAGGGCAGAGGACGGTGTCAGTAGGACATAGATAGGTGCCAATAGTTTATTTTTATTTTATTTGTTTTTTACAATTTAGTTTTTTGATTTTTTTTTACAATATTATATTTTATTATTTTTTTTACAATTTATTTTAGGAGCCCTGATGGGGGGCTTTGGTGAAATATCAGGGGTCCAAACAGATCCCTGATGTCTCATTTTTGAAACAGAGAAAGAAACTGAGGACAGAGATCCCCCAGTCCCTTTCTCTGCAGCCAGGCAGCAGGGGGAATCTGCACAGTACAGGGTGATTAGGGTGTGCCCAGGCACACCTGCCACCCTATGTGCTTACACGCCTGTGCAACTGGGAATGTTTGTCACATTTGTACAACAAACGTTTTATAGATCCCTATATGTTCTATTTAATTATCTAGCAAGACTTTTTATAGGATTTCATAATAGAAGCATAAAATAAGCCAAAAGATTGTGACTTTCCTTTGCTGATGATAAAGCGTTCGCTTGGCGGTCGTCTTTATAAAGGACGCCGGGTGAAGGATCGCGGCTTTAAATGTTTGTGGACAGGAAGGTATTTCTCGGTGACGGCTTCTCGGGCAGAATTTGTTTCTCTCTCGGCACAAATATATTCTGTGCCGCCTCCACCGGCAGAACCCAATTAAAATAACTCATTTAATTATGCAATTATTTTAACTGTCGCCTAACGAGTGATTTGGGGGATGGCAATTAAAAAAAGTTCACGTAAGAACAGATGAAGGTGACAGATATCTGAAGGTGTGCGTGACTTTGGCTGGAGGCGTCCTTTCCTCGTGCACCGCAAACCATCACAAATAAACAATACAGACATTTATCAAAAATATTCCAGAAACAGATTTTATTTTTCCTTTTTAGAGGCTGATATTAACCACTTGCTGTCCGGGACACTTTTTTTTAGTTTTTCACAGACCTGGTAAATTCAGCATTTCTTTTTTTTTTTTTTATTGGGTAGAAAATGACTTAGAACCCCAAAAACATTATCTATTTTCCGAAAGCAGAGGCCCAGGAGAATAAAATGGTGGCTGTTGCAATTGTTTAAAGCAGAGTTCCACCCAGAAATTAGTTTTTTTACATCATTCAAGTCCTTTGCCTATATAGATTTACCCTTGAAAAAATTTATACTCATCCTAAGTCGCTTGTTGCTAGGTGGTCTCTGTAATCTGGCCCTTTTTGGTCCTAGGCTCTTCTCCTCACTTCCTGCTTCACCTGGCCTCCTGGGAGATGTGACTCATCATTTCCCAGGAGTCAGTGGGCTTCCCTGTACTGTAAAATTGTGTTATTTCCAGACAGGAAATGACGCGATTTAAGGCGGACCGAGATCGAGGAGTGCTTGATGGTTACCCACCATACACTTCTTTCAGGAAGAGATGCCAGGAGACTATGGATGGGCTTCAGATGCCCTCACCTAAAATGGAAAAGCCCAGCAGTGAGAGAAACAAAATTGTGAGTAAAAAATACATGGAATTACTAGGCGGTTTGAAAGTAAGGAAGCAAAAGGTTACATCTATTTAGTATTAAAAGAGTGGATGCCGAAAAAAAAAAAAAAAATTCTGGGTGGAACTCCGCTTTTTAACCACTTCAATACCGGGCACTTAGAACACTTCCCGCCCACACCAATTTTCACCTTTCAGTGCTGTTGAGCTCTGAATGACAATTGCGCAGTCGTGCGACGTTGTACCCAAACATGATTTTTATCATTTTGTTGCCTCAAATAGAGCTTTCTTTTGCTGCTATTTGATCACCTCTGGGGTTTTTATGTTTTGCGCTACAAATAAAAAAAAAAATTACATTTTGAAAAAAAAGAAGTTTTCTTTGTTTCTGTCACAAAACTTTGTATAAGTACATTTTCTCCTTCACTGACCGGCACTGATGAGGCAGTACAGATTGGCACTGATGAGGTGGCACTGATAAGGTTGCATGGATGATGGGGCACATATATGCAGCACTGATGGGCACTGAGAGGCACTCATAGGTGGCACTGATGGGTGGCACTGCTATGCACTGATAGGTGGCAATGGTGGGCACTGATAGGTGGCACAGGTGGGCATTGATAGACGGCACAGGTGGGCACTGGTACATGGCACTGGTGGGCACTGGTGCATATAGCACTGTTAGGGATGGCACTGGCAGGCATCACATATGGGCACAGTGCCATCCCTACACTGCACTGTATTGCCCTTACCTGGTGGTCTAATGGGGGCTCCCTGGTGGTCCTGGATGGCCTCCTCATGGTGGTCCAGTGGGGTGATCCTAAGGGGGGGGGGCTGCACTGATAAATGTTCAGCGCAGCCCCCCCCCCCGTCAGGAGAGCAGCCGACCGGCTCTCCACTGCTCAGGTCTGCAGACCTGAGCAGAGGAAAAGCCGATAAACGGCTCTTCCTATTTACATGATCACATGGTAAAAGGCTTCCGATGGAAGCTATTTACCTCGGTCGGTAATGCGGTGGGTCAGGCTGACAATAGATGCCCAGTCAGGATAATGAACCCGCCTGCCCGGCCGTCATTTGTCAATAGGCCGGGCGGGAAGGGGTTAAGTATACTCACCCTGGTGTGTTATCTTTGTGAATTCAGCCTGCAGATAATTGAATGCTTAATTGGGCTAACTTAACTGAGTAACTGACTATAATTTTCCAATCTTATTGGACAGTTGAATGCATAGTTGTATGACCGACCTGTTTTACTTTATACGCAGGGACGCCGGACTTCCGAGAAATCCGATCGTTTGTGGAGAACAAATTGGAGAGTCTCACTAGGGTGAAGCCTGTTGACCTGCTGAAATATAATCGTAGGGCGCTCACTCGCGTCTACCCCAAAGGGCCGCGGGTGGACTCCTCCAACTACGATCCGCTGAGGCTCTGGCTGTGCGGGGTCCAGATGGTGGCTCTGAACTACCAGACGGCAGGTAGGCGTTATCTCTGTAAGGTGTGAAGTGCTACCCCCTATAGGGACCGATGGTAATAGCTGGCTCTTCCCTAATAGTACAGAGGCTGCCCACCACCACAAGCATCAGTCCATGCCCACCGGCTGCAATAACTCAGTCTAGGGGAAGTCTTTATGATATTTTATTGCTTGAAGAACTTTAAACAGGAAAGAGGGTTTATGGCATGGAATACGCCAAATGTTCAGTAACATCAACGAGAGGACGGTTCTCCTTAAGTATGAATATTGACCAAAATTGTGTTGCGCTATAAGTAAAGTGCAAATGCATAGATATAATAAAATTAATAATATCAGAAATCCATCAAATGGGATAACAAAACAAATAAGGGTTAAAAACATATAAATCAATAATTATTTTGTGCAAACTATAGAAAAAAAGTCCAACGGAAATCCCTCATACAGTATCTCACAAAAGTAAGTACACCCTTCACATCTTTGTAAATATTTTATTCTATCTTTTCATGTGACAACACTGAAGAAATGACACTTTGCTACAATGTAAAGTAGTGAGTGTACAACTTGTATAACAGTGTAAATTTGCTGTCCCCTCAAAATAACTCAACACGCAGCCATTAATGTCTAAACCGCTGGCGACAAAAGTGAGTACACCCCTAAGTGAAAATGTCCAAATTGGGCCCAAGGTGTCAATATTTTGTGTGGCCACCATTATTTTCCAGCACTGCCTTAACCCTCTTGGGCATGGAGTTCACCGGAGCTTCACAGGTTGGCATTGGAGTCCTCTTCCCCTCCTCCATGACGACATCACAGAGCTGGTGGATGTTAGAGACCTTGCACTCCTCCACCTTCTGTTTGAGGAGCCCCACAGATGCTCAATAGGGTTTAGGTCTGGAGACATGCTTGGCCAGTCCACCTTTACCCTCAGCTTCTTTAGCAAGGCAGTGGTCGTCATGGAGGTGTGTTTGGGGTTGTTGTGTTGGAATACTGCCCTGCGGGCCAGAGCTTCACAGGTTGCCACTGGAGTCCTCTTCCACTCCTCCATGACGACATCACGGAGGTGCCATGTTGAACTTCCAGTGACCAGTATGAGAGAGTGAAAGCGATAACACCGAATTGAACACACCTGCTCCCCATTCACACCTGAGACCTTGTAACACTAACGAGTCACATGACAGCGGGGAGGGAAAATGGCTAATTGGGCCCAATTTGGACATTTTCACTTAGGGGTGTACTCACTTATGTTGCCAGCAGTTTAGACATTAATGGCTGTGTGTTGAGTTATTTTGAGGGGACAGCAAATTTACACTGTTATACAAGCTGTACACTCACTACTTTACATTGTAGCAAAGTGTCATTTCTTCAGTGTTGTCACATGAAAAGATAGAATAAAATATTTCCAAAAATGTGAGGGGTGTACTCAGAAAAATGCTCAGTGCAAAAAGTCCATAAGCAAATTCATGTATCGCCAGATTCTGGTGATTCAGTGTAAGTAAACACCAGTGGAGTATCCATTACCCCATTGACAACGTTTTATTGGACGAAACACGCTGAGTGGAGCTACATTGGTGACGTCATCAAGCCCACCAGGGTGCTGATCATGATTACATGTGATTTTATACGGCGATACAAATTCATGTATCGCCAGATTCTGGTGATTCAGTGTAAGTAAACACCAGTGGAGTATCCATTACCCCATTGACAACGTTTTATTGGACGAAACACGCTGAGTGGAGCTACAATGGTGACGTCATCAAGCCCACCAGGGTGCTGATCATGATTACATGTGATTTTATACCTGTCTATTGTAAGTCGTTTTTGTAAGAGTTCCTTCTTTGCTTTTACTTTATACTGAGTTTTATACGTGGATTGCCATGGTTGTTTTTCACCTAAGTCCTGGATCCCATTATCCATCCATACCAGTGGGTTATCTCCCAGCCAGCCCATCCTTGAGGTCTTACCTGCTGGTAAGCGGCTTGTCAATGGGGGTGTGCACCCGGGTGAAGAGTGCCGTTTACTTAAACTGGATCAGTGAAATCTGGTGATATATGAATTTGCTTATGGATTTTTTTGCACTGAGCACTTCTCTATCAATGAGGGATTTCTTCTTTGGACTTTTTTCTATTGTTTGCACAAAATAATTATTGATTTAAGTCACCTTCTAGCTTTCTCCGGACACGGTCCAGTGAGTGAGACAGTCCTTCTCCAGACCAGATCCCATGTGGTGAAGTCCTGCAATCAACTTCTAAGAAGATCCATCCAGGCCCTCAGCCCTGACACCGCTGAGGCCTCTAGAACAGCTGCACAGTCCATGAGCTGTCTAAGGGCAGCAGCCCCTCAAGCTCTGGAACCCTCCTAGGGAGAAGGAACCCAACTCTCCAGTTCTTCAGTCTGTTTATCCCCTGCTGGACACTCCTCTCCAGGGATTGGCTGGAGCATGATAAATATTCAGGCTGGCTATTCGAATTTCCATACCCTGGAAGCTTCTTCCAGAGGCAGTGGAAAGCAATCAAATTCCCATCCTGTGAAACCCTGAGCAGATCAGAACAAACAACCACTGCTCCCCTGATTACAGAAGGAGTCTAGAACTAAATTTACCTAGCATTCTACTCAGTGGTGGTAATTTTTTTGGGGGGAGGTGGCACTTAACCCAAAAAAAAGTACTTTTTTTAAGCTTATTTCACCTAAACAGTCCTACATGGTGAAATGTAAAGTATATTTAGAGCTAAGAACAAAAATGTAATATGTTTGCTGCTCACCAGTTGTTAGATGTGGTGGCTGCATTCGTTTTCTTTTTTTAACCACTTGACCTCCGGAAGGTTTACCCCCCCTACTGGTCATCCATGAGCAGAAGAATATGGACTATCTCAGCACCAGTGTACTTTGTCCAAACTGGAACCGAGATAGTCCATATTCTTCTGCTCATGGGTGACCAGTAGGGGACTGGTCTCCATTTCCCAATTACCTTCAATATTTTTTGGATGATGGTACCATTAACCCTCTCTATATAGGCAACTTCATTAGAGGCCCATTCTCCTGTCCCTCTTCTTCAGGGAATGGCAGAGTGCCGGCCATGTAGAGGCAGCCTCTGCCATTCTGCTTTCAGCCCTGAAGAAGGAGTCCATTCCTCCGAAATATGTTGGCTAGGAGCTACAGTACAATGTTCAGTCTTACAGAACAAGTCCAGATGAATATGACTTACCACTACATGCGGCCTCAAAGACACTATTGCAACATAATAATACGACCATTTTTTTTGCTGTCACAGACCGGTACATGCAGATAAACCAAGCCTTGTTCTCTTTCAATGGACGTTGTGGATACATCTTGCAGCCGGAGTGTATGAGGCAGGATTCCTATGACCCGAGTGGCTCAAGGAGAATTGGGCAGATGGTGCTGACCATTAAGGTAGGTGACAGTGGGTACGTTCAGGGACGACTGAATAAAGGAACGTGTTTGAAATGTAAAATATATGGCTAAAAATGTAGGAAGCTTTACTAGAAAAAAATATAGTGGCATCAGTCACTAACCTGGCTTTGTTTATCAACAAAGCCATGTGACCGCCATGTCAGTGCTGATCACATGACTTTGTTAGGAAAAAAAGTACTTTTTTTAAGATTATTTCACCTAAACAGTCCTACATGGTGAAATTTAAAGTATATTTAGAGCTAAGAACAAAAATGTAATACGTTTGCTGCTCACCAGTTGTTAGATGTGGTGGCTGCATTCGTTTTCTTTTTTTAACCACTTGACCTCCGGAAGGTTTACCCCCCCTTCAACACCAGGCCATTTTTTTGCGAAATACAGCACTGCAATTGCACGGTCATGCGATGCTGTACACAAATAAAATTGATGTCCTTTTTCTCCGCAAATAGAGCTTTCTTTTGGTGGTATTTGATCACCTCTGCGTTTTTTATTTTTTAACCACTTCGCGACCACCCGCCGTCATTATATGGTGGTACTTTGATGTTAAATACCATTGGTATGGCAGCAGATAGCTACCATAACCCCAGTATCGTTTTAACTGGCGGGCGGTCGGCTTTCAGATAAAAGTGGTCTCTGCTGCGCATTCGCCGCGAGATCACTTTAATCGGGGGCACTTTAGTGAAAATGTGAGATGTGAGGTCTTTTTAACTCCAGATCTCACATTTAGGAGGTCCTGGCATGCTTTTTTTCTATTACAAGGAATTACATTCCTTGTAATAGGAATAAAAGTGATCCCAATTTTTTCTTAAAAGGACAGTGAAAAAATAAAAAGTAAAATAAATAAATAAAAAAAAAATGTAAAGCGCCCCGTCCCTCCAAGCTCTCGCGCAGAAGCGAGCGCATATGTAAGTTACATCCAAATATGAAAACGGTGTTCAAACCACACATTTGAGGTATTGCCATGATCGTTAGAGCGAGAGCAATAATTCTAGCGCTAGACCTCCTCTGTAACTCAAAACTGGTAACCTGTAGAAATGTTTAAACGTCCCAATGGAGATTTTTAAGTGCCTAAATTTGTCGCCATTCCATGAGCGGGCGCAATTTTAAAGCGTGACATGTTGGGTATCAATTTACTCGGCGTAACATTATCTTTCACAATATGGAAATAAACTGGGCTAACTTTACTGTTGTCTTATTGTTTTAACTCTAAAAAGTGAATTTTTTTAAAACAAAAAGGCACTTGAAGGACCGCTGCGTAAATACAGTGTGACATAAAGTATTGCATTGACTGCCATTTTATTCTCTAGGGTGTTAGAAAATATATATATATAATGTTTGGGGGTTTTAAGTAATTTTCTAGCAAAAAAAATTATTTCAACTTGTAAACACCGAATCTCACAAAGAGGCTCGGTCTTTAAGTGGTTAAACAAAAAAATACAATTTTGAAAAGAAAACCCCAATATTTTAAACTTTTTTGCTTTACAACATATCCAATAAAAATGTAAAAAAAAACGAATTTCTTCGTAAATTTAGGTCAATATGTATTCTGCTATATATTTTTGGTAAAAAAAAAAAATCAAAATAAGTGTATATTGATTGCTTTACGCAAAAGTTATAGCGTCTACAAACTATGGGATGTTTTTATTTATTTTTATATATTTTATTACACTAGTAATGGCGGTGATCAGCAACTTATAGCGGGACTGTGACATTGGGGCGGACACTCAGACACTAATTGACACTTTTTCAGGACCAGTGACACTAATAGAGTGATCAGTGCTAAAAATATGCACTGTCACTGCACTAATGACACTGGCTTGGAAGGGGTTAACATCAGGGGTGTGCAAAGGGTTATTTGTGTGCCTAGCCCAGTGGTTCTCAACTCCGGTCCTCGGGACCCACCAACAGGCCAGATTTTAAGTATTACCTTGGGGAGATGCAGACTAGAACACTGCAATCACTGAGCAGCAAATTATATCACCTGTGATGTATTTCAGTTATCCTGCAAACCTGGCCTGTTGGGGGGTCCCGAGGACCGGAGTTGAGAACCACTGGCCTAGCCTGTGTTTTTCTAAACTGTGGGGGAGGTGTTTTTATTATAGGAAGACATGGATCCATGTCCATGCTTTGCAAAGACACAGGATCCATGCCTTCCCTACTGACAGAATGGCGATCTGCGTTGTTTACATAGGCAGATCACCGTTCTGCCTGTGTGCTGGATGATCGGAGGGTGCCCACGGTACCCGCCGCTGGGTTCCTGCACTGACAGCAGGAGAAAGCCAGCGGCGGCGCCCATGCGCGTATCCTACCCGGAAGATTACCATGTGATTAGCTGTGATTGGTCACAGCTGATCAGGTGGTAAAGAGCCTACATCATAGGCTCTTTACCTAGATCGGAGATGCGATGTGTCGGATTTACACACCGCACCACCGGTCGCCGTGCACAAATGGCTTATCCTGCTGGACCTCATATAGCGTCCAGTCAGGATAACCAAACCACCCCACAGCTGTCATTCTGCTATATGGCGGGTGGGAAGTGGTTAATATATAAGTTCAATTGAATGGAAATGACAAGGATGCAACATTTTTGGCAGTATCCATAGGTATTTTCTGTACTTGCTGTAAATGTTCTTAGTTTTTTAGTAGTAATTTCGATGATGGCCAAATCAGATGGTTCGCTGTAAAATCTGAGCCTGATTGCCCTGATTAAATAGCACGATATAAAGAATCTTGCCTGTGGAGGTAACAAAGTGTTGTATTTGGTATTCCAGGTTATAGGCGCCCGTCATTTGCCAAAGCCTGGCCGGGGTATTGCCTGTCCTTTTGTGGAGGTGGAGGTTTGTGGAGGAGAATATGATAATAATAAGTTCCGAACCAGCGTAGTGAGTAAGTATTAGACTTCACAATTACAGCAGATGATATGACAAGAACTAAATGTACAATTACGAATATCTTCCCTCTACAAACTGTATGGCCCGGTCTTCTTTCTCTAAAACCAATATGGAAATGCCATTGCCATAATTTGTTTCCTATATAGAAAAAGATCAGAGGATGCAAACCTTATGTATTTAATCTGGATTTCAATATTGAAAGCTAAGACTCTTACAGTTAAGTAATCTATCAAAGGCCCATGAAAGGTAATTTGTGGATGCGACAATAGCCCTAAGCCCAATAGTCCCTGGCCAGTTGTGAGATTTGAGCATAGAAGTAGCAGCAAAAAGATGGGTGGTAGCTTTCATAGTTTGGCAAGCGTGTGCAATCCTTGGTTGCCTGGTGTGCCTCAGGGAGGGGAAGTGGTTCTACCCCTTTCTCAAGTCTGTGAGGCTTGAGAAAGGGGTAGAGCCCCAAAACACATCACCAAGCAAAGTTTCCGGGAAGCACTTCTCTGCCCGAGGACACCCAGGAAGCTCAGGATGCCCTCACAGGATTGAGAAAGGTGTAGAGCTCTTGGACGCATTACCGAAGTAAGTTTCTAGGAAGCACTTCTCTCCCTGAGGTCACCCAGGAAATCAAGGATGCCCTCATAGGTTCAAAAAAAGGGGTAGAACCTAGAAATGCATCACCAAGCAAAGTTTCCAAGAAGCACATCTCTCTTCAAGCCAACCGAAGAAATGGAGGACACCCTCACAGGCTTGAGAAAGGGGTAGAATGCTGAAATATATTGCCAAGCAAAGATTCCAGGAAGCGCTTCTCTCCCTGAGGTCACCCAGTAAACCGAGGATGCCCTCACGGGCTTAAGAGAGGGGTAGTTTACAGGGATCACTTCTCTTCCTGAGGCCACCCAGGAAGCCTAGGATGCTCTCACAGGGTTGAGAAAGGGGTATAGCCCCAAAATGCATCACCAAGCAAAGTTTGCAGGAAGCATTTATCTCTCGAAGGCAACCCAGTAAACCAAGGATGCCCTCACAGGCTTGTGGAAGGGGTAGAGCCCCGAAACGCATCACAAAGCAAAGTTTTCAGGAAGTACGTCTCTCCCTGAGGCCACCTAGGAATTGAGAATACCCTCATAGGCTTGAGAAAGTGGTAGAGCCCCAAAACACTTTACCAAGCAAACTTTCCAGGAAGCACTTCTCTCTCTGAGGCCACCCAGGAAGCCAAGGCTGCTCTCACAGGGTTGATAAAGGGGTAGAGCCCCGAAACGAATCACCAAACAGTTTCCAGGAAGCACTTATCTCCCGAGGCCACCCAGGAAGTTTAGCATGCCCTCACAGGCTTGAGAAAAAGGGGTAGAGCCATGAAATGCATCACCAAGCAGAGTTTCCAGGTAGCATCTCTCTCCTCAAGGCTACCCAAAAAAATCAACGATGTCCTCACAGGCTTAAGAAATGGGGAGAACCATGAGATGCATCACCAAGCAAAGTTTCCAGGAAGCACTTCTCTCTCCAAGGCCATCCAGGAAATCGAGGATGCCCTCACAGGCTTGAGAAAGGGGTAGAGCCTTGGAAAGCATCATCAAGCAAAGCTGCCAGCACTTCTCTCCCTGAGGCCACCCAGGAAGCCTAGGATGTCCTCACAGGCTTGAGAAAGGGGTAGACGCCCAAAAACACATCACCAAGCAAAGTTTCCAGGAAGTACTTCTCTCCCCAAAGCCACGCAGAAAGCAGAGGGTGCCCTCACAGGCTTGTGAAAGAACCAACCTTGCCTGTCTTCACTCCACCACAGATATGTTGGGGGTTTAGCCTACGTTGTTGCACAGAGTTACAAAAGGATAAGAGGGTAGTCATTGGGAGGTATTCTGTCTTCATTTCTTTAGCCTGAATGTCAAAGAAAATAAAGTTCTTGTTGGTTCAGAGGATCAGGGCACTGAACCCAATGAATGAAGACTCTGGACAGGCAGTAGTATGGCTGGGATAAGCTCTGATTAGCATCAGTGGAGACCAAATTGTTCACTGCCTTTAATGTGGAGTCACTGATTGGCAATGTGGGGTTACCCCAAATTCATGGAGGGAATGCCTAGCACCCTTGTCTTCTCTTCCTCTTCATTTTTTTCTTTCCGTTTCCCCTTGCACATCTCTTTTTTGGTTGGTACCCCTTTCCTCTGCAGGAGGAGCAACATGGTTGACTACATCACTTTGGGTGGATTCCATACTTTCTGCCCAAGTTTTTGGACATTTTATTGTTTTTCTATTCTGCTTCTTAGGTTTTACCAGCAGTTTCTTCTCAAATTAGAGTTGACTGGTTTCCTTCAACACTCTCTGGCATTAATATTGTGTTCTTCTGTCTCTTTTCAGATGATAACGGCCTGAACCCTGTGTGGACCTCTGTTCAGCAGCAGGCCATGTTCGAGATCCGTGAACCAAACTTGGCTTTCCTGAGGTTTGCCGTGTATGAAGAGGACATGTTCAGTGACCCCAACTTTTTAGCTCAAAATACTTTCCCTATTAGAGGATTAAAAACAGGTACAAACCCGTATCACATGAGTCCTGGCTACATTGATGTTATGTGGTTATCCTCAAATGACCATCCAAAATTTGAAAAATCTAGGGGTGATATTTGGTGCTATTCTAATCTTTGAGCCACATGTACAAAATGTTGTCAGAACATCTTTTTTCCACTTGAGAAACATTGCTCGGCTGCGTCCCATGCTATCATACATTGTAGCTGAAAAGCTGATCCATACATTTGTGTTCTCCCGACTTGACTACTGCAATGCTCTACTTGCTACTGTACCTAAACCCACCATAAATCGGCTCCAATATGTTCAAAATTCTGCAGCCAGAATCCTGTCTAGGTCTGGTACAAGTGATCATATTACCCCTATCCTGGAGTCCTTGTACTGGCTACCCATCAGGTTTCACATAGACTTTAAGATCCTCTTGCTCACCTTCAAGGCTCTTCATGGCTTGGCACCCCATTATCTCTCTGAACTTTTTTCAACGTACTCCCCCCCAAGTAACCTCCGCTCCTCAAATTCGAGTCTACTGTGTGTCCCCCCCCCCCCTACTCATCTACACTGGCTGGGGGACAGAGCCTTTTCCTGCTATGCACCAAAGCTATGGAATTCACTTCCTAAGAATGTCAGAGAGTCCTCTTCTCTAAACTCATTCAAATCAAATCTAAAAACTTTTTTCTTTAGACAAGCTTTCACTTAATTGTCGCTTTATCCCTTATGTTATGTTATCCCGTGTATCTCCTGTTATCCTGTGTATTTCCTGTTATCCTGTGTATTCCCTGTTATCCTGTGTATCTCCTGTTATCCTGTGTATCTCCTGTTATCCTGGGTATTTCCTGTTATCCTGTGTATTTCCTGTTATCCTGTGTATTTCCTGTTATCCTGTGTATCTCCTGTTATCCTGTGTATTTCCTGTTATCCTGTGTATCTCCTGTTATCCTGTGTATTCCCTGTTATCCTGTGTATTTCCTGTTATCCTGTGTATCTCCTGTTATCCTGTGTATTTCCTGTTATCCTGTGTATCTCCTGTTATCCTGTGTATTTCCTGTTATCCTGTGTAGTTCCTGTTATCCTGTGTATCTCCTGTTATCCTGTGTATTTCCTGTTATCCCATGTATTTTCTGTTATCCTGTGTATTCCCTGTTATCCTGTGTATCTCCTGTTATCCTGTGTATCTCCTGTTATCCTGTGTATTTCCTGTTATCCTGTGTATCTCCTGTTATCCTGTGTATTTCCTGTTATCCTGTGTATTTCCTGTTATCCTGTGTATCTCCTGTTATCCTGTGTATTTCCTGTTATCCTGTGTATTCCCTGTTATCCTGTGTACCTCCTGTTATCCTGTGTATCTCCTGTTATCCTGTGTATTTCCTGTTATCCTGTGTATTTCCTGTTATCCTGTGTATTCCCTGTTTTCCTGTGTATCTCCTGTTATCCTGTGTATTCCCTGTTATCCTGTGTATTTCCTGTTATCCTGTGTATTTCCTGTTATCCTGTGTATCTCCTGTTATCCTGTGTATTCCCTGTTATCCTGTGTATTTCCTGTTATCCTGTGTATTCCCTGCTATCCTGTGTATCTCCTGTTATCCTGTGTATTTCCTGTTATCCTGTGTATTCCCTGTTATCCTGTGTATCTCCTGTTATCCTGTGTATCTCCTGTTATCCTGTGTATTTCCTGTTATCCTGTGTATCTCCTGTTATCCTGTGTATTTCCTGTTATCCTGTGTATTTCCTGTTATCCTGTGTATCTCCTGTTATCCTGTGTATCCCTTGTTATCCTGTGTATTTCCTGTTATCCATTGTATTTCTTGTGTTTGCCTTGGAAAGCGCTTTGAGAAGCCACCTTTAAACGTGCTATATAAAATAAAGTTTATTATTAAAAACATCATAGGTAACCTAGGATATGTATAGAGTGTTTATAATAGGTAAGTAGAAAAAGCTTGGCTCGGTGTTTAGTGCTGTCTGTAGCCCCATTAGGAAGATTTTCTCCCACCTTCACAGGACAGGGGGCTCAACTCACAAAGCAGCATTTATCGCTTTAAGAACTGCGGTAAAATATTTAGTGATATGCAAACATTTTTTTGCAATTCACTAGAAAACGTTACTAAAATACAGCATGAGATATTTTATGAAGTGATGCGGTATTATAGTAGTGAAAGCTTGCGGTATTTTTTAATGCCGGTGGTAGCCAGCGTCCTTAACAACCAGTAAACATCATGGTTGTTAAGGAGCAGGTGTCTGCCGCTTCCTTAACAACCAAGATTCATCTGCTGTCGGCAGGCTTCCCTGCCGACAGCAGAATGTACACAAAAGAATTGCCGACATTTAAAAGAAAAAAAAAAAAAAAGTCGGGGTCGTCCCCCCCCCCAGTTCATACTAGGCCCTTCGGGCCTGGTTGGTATGGATTTTTGAAGGTAAACCCTATGCCAAAATTTAAAAAAATTGTGTGGGCCCCCCCAAAATCCATACCAGCCCAGCAGACGAGGAAAGGGGGGGCAAGCAAGCGCGCCCCCCCCACGAACCATACCAGGCCACATGCCCTCCACATTGGGGGGTGCTCCCCCACAAAGCACCTTGTTCCTATGTTGATGGGGACAACAGCCTCTTCCCCATAACCCTGGGTGGTAGTTGTGAAGGTTTGTGGACGGGGGCTTATCGGAATCTGGAAGCCCCCTTTAACCCCAGATCTCGTCCCCCTCATTCACCAAAAATAAAGTGCAAAATAAATAAAAACACACAGTCACTTTATGACAAGTCTTTTATTCAACCACCCCCCCCCCCCCCCAAAAAAAAATGTCCCACAAAGTAGATCCCATGTCAATCACGATGAACGCCGGCCGCTGACCAAAACGAAAAAAAAGAAACGACCCACACAGACACTTGGCTCCTGCTGAATGACAGCTTCGCTGCCTCCCGCTCCAAAATAAATTAAGGAATGGGGCCACCCAATGATGTCAACAGGTGACCCCCTACCCACTTATGACGTCACTGACCGGGCCATTCTGGGTCCCCCCGTTTCCTGGCCTGCTGCATGTTCAGATAAGGGTCTAATGTAGATTTTGTGGATGACCCCATGCCACTTTGTTAAAAATTTGGCATGGGGTTGCCCTCAAAATCTATACTAGACCCAAAGGGCCTGGTATGAATTGGGGGGGATCCCCACGCTATTTTTTTAAAAAATGAATGCCAGCAATTCTTATGTTTATGTTCTGCTGTCAGCGGGGGATTCTGCTGACAGCAGATGAGTCATGGTTGTCAAGGACCTGGCAGCCGCCTGCTCCTGAACAACCGTGCTATTTACTGGCTGTTAAAGATGGCCCCTCCTTAACAAGCAGCGCTAATTGAATATATTCCTTGAATAATAATGTGTTGCTAGACCACTAATGTATTTATTTAGTTATTTCGTGTAGTGAATTGAAGTTAGGGTCAGTTTATGTGATATTTACTGTGCATTTGTTACTAGCACAGTAAATACCGTATAAGACTGACAGTGAATTGACATTTTAAATATCACATGAGATAATTGGAAAAAATGTGTCACGTGATCCAATTATCTCATGTGATATTCTTTAGTGAATTGAGCCCTGAGAAAGGTTCTATCCCTTCCATACTCCAGGGGTAGAGTATGCACTGGTAGCCTTGCCGGGCAGAATGGTGGAGTGTCTAGGGGTACAGTGTCATGAATGCTAGGAGGTGGGGAGGTTCAGAGTCAAGGGTGGGGGTTCAGTGGTAGGGGCGTTGGGTGGCAGGAAGGTTCAGAGTCAAGGGTGGTGGGGTGGTGAGGGGTGCAGTGGTAGGGGCGCTGCTGAGACTTGGAAGGACGG
>BLSH010268260.1:319643-337604 GCA_018402905.1 Glandirana rugosa
TCAACTTCTCATACATAACACAACTTCAACAACGTGTACCGTTTCAACCTCTCATACATAACACAACTTCAACAACGTGTACCGTCACAATACATACTCTCCAACTTTGCCATGTGCAACAACTTCAACACAATACATACTCTTCAACTTTGCCACATGCAACAACTTCAACACAATAAATACTCTTCAACTTTGCCATGTGCAACAACTTCAACACAATACATACTCTTCAACTTTGCCATGTGCAACAACTTCAACACAATACATACTCTCCAACTTTGCCATGTGCAACAACTTCAACACAATACATACTCTTCAACTTTGCCACGTGCAACAACTTCAACACAATACATACTCTTCAACTTCGCGATGTGCAACTTCAACACAATACATACTCTTCAACTTTGCCATGTGCAACAACTTCAACACAATACATACTCTCCAACTTTGCCATGTGCAACAACTTCAACACAATACATACTCTTCAACTTTGCCACATGCAACAACTTCAACACAATAAATACTCTTCAACTTTGCCATGTGCAACAACTTCAACACAATACATACTCTTCAACTTTGCCACGTGCAACAACTTCAACACAATACATACTCTTCAACTTCGCGATGTGCAACTTCAACACAATACATACTCTTCAACTTCGCGATGTGCAACTTCAACACAATACATACTCTTCAACTTTGCCATGTGCAAGAACTTCAACACAATACATACTCTTCAACTTTGCCATGTGCAACAACTTTAACACAATACATACTCTTCAACTTCGCGATGTGCAACTTCAACACAATACATACTCTTCAACTTTGCCACGTGCAACAACTTCAACACAATACATACTCTTCAACTTCGCGATGTGCAACTTCAACAAAATACATACTCTTCAACTTTGCCATGTGCAACAACTTCAACACAATACATACTCTTCAACTTTGCCATGTGCAACAACTTCAACACAATACATACTCTTCAACTTTGCCACATGCAACAACTTCAACACAATAAATACTCTTCAACTTTGCCATGTGCAACAACTTCAACACAATACATACTCTTCAACTTTGCCACGTGCAAGAACTTCAACACAATACATACTCTTCAACTTTGCCATGTGCAACAACTTTAACACAATACATACTCTTCAATTTCACGATGTGCAACTTCAACACAATACATACTCTTCAACTTTGCCATGTGCAACAACCTCAACACAATACATACTCTTCAACTTTGCCATGTGCAACAACTTCAACACAATACATACTCTTCAACTTTGCCACGTGCAACAACTTCAACACAATACATACTATTCAACTTCGCGATGTGCAACTTCAACAAAATACATACTCTTCAACTTTGCCATGTGCAACAACTTCAACACAATACATACTCTCCAACTTTGCCATGTGCAACAACTTCAACACAATACATACTCTCCAACTTTGCCATGTGCAACAACTTCAACACAATACATACTCTTCAACTTTGCCACGTGCAACAACTTCAACACAATAAATACTCTTCAACTTTGCCATGTGCAACAACTTCAACACAATACATACTCTTCAACTTTGCCACGTGCAACAACTTCAACACAATACATACTCTTCAACTTCGCGATGTGCAACTTCAACACAATACATACTCTTCAACTTTGCCATGTGCAACAACTTCAACACAATACATACTCTTCAACTTTGCCACGTGCAACAACTTCAACACAATACATACTCTTCAACTTTGCGATGTTCAACAACCTCAACACAATACATACTCTTCAACTTTGCCATGTGCAACAACTTCAACACAATACATACTCTTCAACTTTGCCATGTGCAACATCTTCAACACAATACATACTCTCCAACTTTGCCTTTTCTTTTGAGTGTAGTCTACCTTTAAAATGTGGACGCGATAAACAAAGTGGATAATACTTGCTTAAAGGACAAACAAACATCTAATTAGACCTGAAGCGAATGCTTTGGAGTAATAAAACTGAGAATTGAAACCTTGCTCAGCAAGCACAAGCGAACCGATAATTACTGCCGTGTTTATATATTTCCCCCCGCATTCTTCCATTTTTAGTTGTATTTTTAGTAATGATGATGATTGGATCTTAACCAGTTAAGATGCACTGCTTACATTACCATCATGAAGTAATATTTCCCCCTGATGCCCATCCAATATTTTTTTTGCCATTCTGTACCATATGTCTTCCTTCTAATAAATGTGGAGAAAGTTAATTAAATATGAGATTGGAACGGTTGCTCTTCATTTTGCAAACTCTACTTCTTTGTCACTAAGCACTGAGAATTGCTCATTGTGGACCTGTAAAGCGGAACTACATTGAAACCGAGTGCGAAAAAATAAAAACTCTATTTAATTCATTTTAATATTCAAAGCAAACTCCCCCATCCATCCATCCATCCATCCATGTCTCCATGCTTTATTTTGTGGAGAAATACCTTTGTAAAACACCCTCCTAGCATTTCTACCCATGGCCATTTTGAGTGAGGGCAGATGATTCATGTAGCATGTACTTCCTGGAATCCATCTGCCCTTAGCTCAGGCATGCAGACAGGAGGGTGTGCTTAGCTGAGAGAACCCCTGCTCCCATGAAGACTGCTGGGATGTATGACATCATTTGCCTAGGCTTGAAACTAGGGGGTAACTGAAGAAATGTAAAAAAAAAAGTTTAAATATAATAAACCTTCCTATTAATTTAATATTGCAAGCAACATGAGGATTGAAAATAGTTCATGCTGATGGGGGGCGTTTAGTTTCGCTTTAAAGCGAAACTCCGGCTCTTCCCGTATAAAACCCCAACTTTGGTTCCCACCCCCACCCTACCCTACTCTCTCTCCCCCTTCCCTCCCCCCACCACTCTCCCAACTTTTTGGTTATTGGTTTATTATTATTAATTCCCCTCTGGGACGTCCCCCCAGGGTTCTATGTAACCAATGCTCTTGGTACTTTGTATGTTGGAAAATCCAATAAAATGCAGTAGAACCTCGGATCGCAAGTAACAGGGTTAACAAGCGTTCCGCAATACGAGCAGTTTTTTTTTTTTAAATCCTGACTCGTTTTGCGAGCGCTGTCTTGCAAAACAAGCAGGATTATGCCTCTGTTCATGCAATACCGCATGTGGCCAGAGGTGCGGGGGCGCTGGTGAGCTTCGGAGATGCTCAGAAGCATTCGGAAATACTCAGAAATACTGAAAGTGTAAATAGCTCCCGAGCGTTTTTGACCATCTCCGAGCCTCACCAGCGCCACCACTCCTCTGGCCACATATGGTATTGCATGCATCAAACGCCCCCGGACCTCTGGCCACACACAGTACTGCATAGACAAGCAGTGCTGTGGAACGAATTATCTGAGTTTCCATTGTTTCCCATGGGGAAACATGCTTTGATATACGAGTGATTTGGATTACAAGCATTCTCCTGGAACGCATTATGTTAGTTATCCAAGGTTCCACTGTATGCTTAAAAAAAAGCTAAACTCCAGGTGGTTATTAAAGAGTCAAATTAATGCCGTTTTTTATTTATTAATGCATTATGAAATGCATCTTTTTAAAATGCAAGCAGTGTAAGTGCCTAAACTTGGCTTGGTATCAGCCTCTTATAGACCCTGTACAGCAGAGCCTTAAACTAAAAGAGGGAGAAGCAGCACAGGGTGTGTTGTAGTGCTCATGTGCTAACAAGAGACGTACTGATAGGAGTAGAGAGCAGAGTGACAGAGGGATGAGCTCATCAGTCTTCTCCTTCTTTGCACATTCAAGGCACACCCTTCTTCTTGCCTTTGGTGCTCTCTGCCACCACCTTGTTGTTCTGCTAGGGCCAGTTGGTGATGGGATATTCACCGAGTCAGGCCTCTGCACTGTAATGCAAAGGGGCACTGTGATATAAAGGGGACTGCACTATAAAGGGGCACTGTAATGATTACAGTGCCACTTTACATTACAGCGCCCCCAGCAAGCACAGCCCCCCATTACAGCGGCCCTTTACATTACAGCGGCCCTTTACATTACAGCGCCCCTTTACATTATAGTGCTCCTAGCAAGCACAGCCCCCCATTACAGTGCCCCTTGCAGTAATGCCCCCCCCCTTTTCTCTCTAATCACAGTGTCCCCTTTTACTCTCTGCCTCCTCTCCACCCTCCTACCTTCAGAGGCAGGATTCAGCCTGTGTGTCCTTTTCAGTCTCCGCCCCATAGATGATGTCATCCTATCAGCAGGGCAGGGGGCGGGAGGAGCTGCAGGTCTGGATCATATTAAAGTGGTTCTAAAGCAGTGGTTCTCAACTCCTGTCCTCAGGACCCACCAACAGGCCAGATTTTAAGTATTACCTTGGGGAGATGCAGACTAGAATACTGCAGTCACTGAGCAGCAAATGATATCACCTGTGATGTATTTCAGTTATCCGGAAATCCTGGCCTGTTAATGGGTCCCGAGGACAGGAGTTGAGAACCACTGTTCTAAAGCCTTATATTTTTCACCTCAATGCATCCTATGCATTAAGGTAAAAAAAAAAACCTTCTGTGCTGCAACTCCCCCCCAGACCCCCCTTTTTCTTACCTGAGCCGATCCAGCTATGTGCATGAGAGCAGCAGCTACAGCCGCTGTCTCCCTCCTCATTGGGCAGACTGATAGCCATTGACTTGCTGCTGTTGTCAATCAAATGCTGTGACACGGGAGCTGGGGGCGAGGCCGTGTCGAGCGAGCATGCACGGGTGATAGGATGACATTGTTGGCGGGGTGGGAGAGTTGGGAGAGGAGGCACAGGCATGGCCACATAGAGTGGGGTGAGTGGCAACCGAGGTCTGTTTTAGTTCTGTCTGAACCGCAGTCACCGCTTACCTCCCACTGTGTGGCGCGGTCATCAACAGAACGGTACTGGTCCGTGGCCCAAGGGTTGGGGACCCCTGCATTTGCCAGCTCTGTGGCCCAGCAGCCCAGGCCCACCGGGCAAATGCCCTGTGTACCCTATGGCCAGTCCAGGCCTGCTGTTAGATCCTCCAAGGATTACCCAGTGCTTCCAGGTATGGGGGAGCATGTGTAGGGCCACCTCCCAGGGCTGAACAGTGTCATGTGACAGGGGGTGTAAGTCATTAACTCCATGTAAGTTCCAACACCACACTACACGTAGCTTGCACAGGGTTGGTACTCCCAACTCCGACGTGGCGTGGGATCGCGGGAAAGTTCAGCATCAGCGGACCGTTGATAGTTCTTTCCAGGTTCTTCATTGGACATGTGCAATTTGAATTCATTTTTTAATGAATTTTGACAAATTAGTTCATTCGGAAATATCCGAACTTACTAATTTTTCTGAATATTTGTAAATCCGAATATTCGAAAATTAGAATTTTTGCAAATTTGAGAATTCAGAAGTTTAATAATTCTGAAATCCGAAATTCAAAGAATGAAAATCAGAATAGTCAAAAGAACGAAAATCCGAAAATTTGAAAATCTGAAATAGTAACTAACTAATAATAACTTAACTATTACTAATTATTAAATTATAGGTATTGGAATTTCTTTTCAAATTTGGCTGTTGATGAACGTAACGAATACAAATTTATCCGAAGTTACGAATTATCTGAAATAACTAATGCAGTATTTAAACTAATGGAACATAACTAAATAATAATAATAAATAACAATAATAATAATAATAAAAACGTATTATTATTATTTATTATTAATTTGTTACGTTCCATTTGTTTAGATGCGGCATTCGTTATTTCGGATAATTCGTAACTTCAGTTAAGTTCAGAGGTATCCGACTTAACGTAAATGCATTTACCGAATTTTTCCAGAATATTCGTAAATTCAGAAATTTGAAAACCCGAAAATTCAAAAATCTGAAATAATAACTAACTATAATAACTTAACTATTACTAACTATTATAGGTATTGGAATTTCCTTTCAAATTTGGCTGTTAGTGAACGTAATGAATACGAATTTATCTGAAGTTACGAATTATCCAAAATAACGAATGCCACATCTAAACAAATGGAACAGAACAAATTAATAATAAATAATAATAATAAAAAGTTATTATTATTATTGTTATATATTATTAATTTGTTACGTTCCATTTGTTTAGATGCGGCATTCGTTATTTCGGATAATTCGTAACTTTGGATAAATTCGTATTCATTACGTTCACTAACAGCCAAATTTGAAAGGAAATTCCAATACCTATTTTCGCTAATTCGGATACTTCCAAATTTGTCAAAATTCATTAAAAAACTAATTTGGAATGTAGTTATTATTAGTTAGAAAGTCCTAAAATTTGAAATAATAACTAACTAATAACAACTACGTTCAGAATTAGTTTTTTCATGGATTTTGACAAATTCGGAGGTATCCGAATTAACGAAAATGCATTTACTGAATTTTTCCAGAATATTCGTAAATTAGAATAGTCGAATATTCGTAAATTCAGAAATGTGAAAACCTGAAAATTCAAAAATCTGAAATAATAACCAACTATAATAACTTAACTATTACTAACTATTATAGGTATTGGAATTTCCTTTCAAATTTGGATGTTAGTGAACGTAACGAATACAAATTTATCTGAAGTTACGACTTATCGGAAATAGTGAATGCAGAACAAATGGAACAGAACAAATTAATAAATAATAATAATAAAAAGTTATTATTGTTATTTATTATTAATTTGTTACGTTCCATTCTTTTGGATACAGCATTCGTTATTTCGGATAATTCGTAACTTCAGATAAATTTGTATTCATTAACGTCCACTAACAGCCAAATTTGAAAGGAAATTGCAATACCTATAATAGTTAGTAATAGTTAAGTTATTATAGTTAGTTATTCTTTCAGATTTTTGAATTTTCAGGTTTTCAAATTTCTTAATTTACGAATATTCGACTATTCTAATTTACGAATATTCTGGAAAAATTCGGTAAATGCATTTTCGTTAATTCGGATACTTCCGAATTTGTCAAAATCCATTAAAAAACGAATTCTGAACGTAGTTGTTAGTAGTTAGTTATTATTTCAAATTTTAGGACTTTCTAACTAATAATAACTACGTTCCAAATTCCTTTTTTAATGAATTTAGACAAATTCGGAAGTATCCGAATTAACGAAAATCCATTTACCAAATTTTTCCCGAATGTTCGTAAATTATAATTAAATTTTCGGGTTTTCGAATTTCCAAATATTCGATTATTCTAATTTCCAAATATTCGACTATTCTAATTTCCAAATATTCAACTATTCTAATTTACGAATATTTGGGAAAAATTTGGTAAATGGATTTTCTTTAATTTGGATACCTCCGAATTTGTCAAAATCCATTAAAAAACGAATTCGGAACGTAGTTATCATTATTTAGTTATTATTTCACATTTTATGACTTTCTTTCGAATTTTCTTTCTTATTTTTGAATTTCCGAATTTCTGAAATTTTCGAATTTCCGAAAAAACTCCCAAAAAAATGAATGAAAGAAGAACGAAAACGAACTAATTTTTCGGCAATGCACACCTCTAGTCTCTGTGACTTTGCCCAGATTGAGTCTCTTTAAATGTGCTTTTCATTAATTTCCCAATCTTGATAAAAGTCAAAGCATCCAAGTAGACTTTATTAGTGAGTTGGCTAAAGCCGCCTTTATTATGGTGCTAATTGTTTGCATTCTCTCTTTTTCAAGGCTAGGGGAGAAACGTATAAGTAACAGCAGATTTTACTCATAGCCGATCGATACCGGCGAGGGTCGTCCTCTTCCAAATCCTGGAACATCAAGATTGCAATCAAGTGGAGAACTTTTGAAACAAAGAACTTTATCAAAACTTGGATAACCTTCAACAATCCATGAAAGCATCCACTGTAGACGATCGCGGGAAGCATTGTCTGCAACACTTGGACTCCTTGCTGCCATTTTTGCTGATGGAGACGGAGAGACCCGGAGATGGTTTTTTCGAAGTTCAATGAAGTTTTCGTCTCGTTTTTGTGGTCCGACAAGAAATTAACTTTATAATCTTGTTTTCTATGTTGTTTTTGTTTGTCGACATGGAGATCCAAGTTCTCTACCAAAAAAAAAAAAGACCCAAGGAAGTTTTTGCAAAAAGCCCTGGAAGATGCCACTCTCCAGGAAAGATAGTGTGTAATAGTGCCACATGCCACGGACTGGAGCCGGAACGGCGGTGGTACATGGGTGGCAACGAGATATACTTGAACTCTGCATGTGAAAGGTTGATAAAATAATGCTGTAAGTTCATAACCTGAAGATCTCATGGGGTATATTACTTTTTGGACTTCTACTTAATTATGAATTCAGGGATATAAATAGGAGCATGGCAGGTATTTATAATTGCACTTTTATATGAGTATTTCCCTTGTGTAAGGCTTTAAAGTGAACTTGTGCTTTACCCACGGAGGGCAAATGAACTGGTTATCTTTATTGGTGGCCCCAACAGCAGCATATGGTCCTCTTCCATTCACTTACTTGATATTAGGATCAAAAAAGAATACCTGGTACTACCGGGTATGGAGGGGCATGTGACTTCCTCCTTATCCTCCTATGTGATGGCATTAGTGCTTAGTAATTGGCTGCTCAACACCCAGTGATGTTATACGAGGGCAGGGAAAGAGTCCTAGGCCCTGTGTAAGCGTCAAGCTACAACTTGAAGCTTACGCATCTTCTTCACTTTGTTCATGAACCTGTGCTTTACCCATGCAGGGCAATGGAACTGGTTATCTTTATTGGTGGCCCCAACAGCAGCATATGGTCCTCTTCCATTCACCTACTTGATGTTAGGATCAAAAAAGTATACCTGGTACTACCAGGTATGGAGGGGCATGTGACTTACTCTCCTTCCTCCTATGTGATGGCTTTAGTGCTTAGTAATTGGCTGCTCAACACCCAGTGATGTTATACGAGGGTAGGGAAATAGTCCTAGGCCCTGTGTAAGCGCCAAGCTACAACTTGAAGCTTACACACGTCTTCTTCACTTTGTTCCTGTGCCACAGGTGGAGCATGGGCAAAAAACAGGTTCAGTTTAATAGAGTCTGGTAAACAGTATATAGCCAAATGTTTATGGACATCTTACCATCCCATCTTTATGAGCTTGTTGGACATCCCATTCCAAAATTACGAACCTGTGCTTTACCCATGCAGGGCAATGGAACTGGTTAACTTTAATGGTGGCCCACTACCAGCATATAGTCCTCTTCCGTTCTGTCCTCACCTCTCAACTCAGAGGTTAGGATCAAATAAGAATACCTGGTACTTCTAGGTATGGAGGGGCATGTGACTTCCTCCCCTTCCTCCTATGTGATGGCATTGGTGCTTAGTAATTGACTGCTCAACATCCAGTGATGTTATATGAGGGCAGGGAAAGAGTCCAAGGCCATGTGTAAGCTCCAAGCTACAACTTGAAGCTTACACAAATCTTCTTCACTTTGTTCCTGTGCCACAGGTGGAGCATGGGCATAGAACAGGTTCACTTTGATAGAGTCTGGTAAAGACTGTATGGCCAAATGTTTATGGACATCTTATCATCCCATCTTTATGAGCTTGTTGGACATCCCATTCCAAAATCATGAACCTGTGCTTTACCCATGCAGGGCAATGGAACAGGTTAACTTTAATGGTGGCCCCAACAGCAGCATATGGTCCTCTTCCATTCACTTGATGTTAGGATCAAATAAGAATACCTGGTACTTCTAGGTATGGAGGGGCATGTGACTTATTCTCCTTCCTCCTATGTGATGGCATTAGTGCTTAGTAATTGGCTGCTCAACACCCAGTGATGTTATACGAGGGCAGGGAAAGAGTCCTAGGCCCTGTGTAAGCGCCAAGCTACAACTTGAAGCTTACACGTCTTCTTCACTTTGTTCCTGTGCCACAGGTGGAGCATGGGCATAGAACAGGTTCGCTTTAATAGAGTCTGGTAAAGACTGTATGGCCAAATGTTTACGGACATCTTATCATCACATCTTTATGAGCTTGTTGGACATCCCATTCCAAATTCATGAACTTGTGCTTTACCCATGCAGGGCAATGGAACTGGTTATCTTTATTGGTGGCCCCAACAGCAGCATATGGTCCTCTTCCATTCACTTGATGTTAGGATCAAAAAAGAATGCCTGGTACTACCAGGTATGGAGGGGCATGTGACTTACTCTCCTTCCTCCCATGTGATGGCATTAGTGCTTAGTAATTGGCTGCTCAACACCCAGTGATGTTATACGAGGACAGGGAAAGAGTCCTAGGCCCTGTGTAAGCTCTATCCACAACTTGAAACTTACACACGTCTTCTTCACTTTGTTCCTGTGCCACAGGTGGAGCATGGGCAAAAAACAGGTTCACTTTAATAGAGTCTGGTAAACAGTATATAGCCAAATGTTTATGGATATCTTACCATCCCATCTTTATGAGCTTGTTGGACATCCCATTCCAAAATTACGAACCTGTGCTTTACCCATGCAGGGCAATGGAACTGGTTAACTTTAATGGTGGCCCACTACCAGCATATAGTCCTCTTCCGTTCTGTCCTCACCTCTCAACTCAGAGGTTAGGATCAAATAAGAATACCTGGTACTTCTAGGTATGGAGGGGCATGTGACTTCCTCACCTTCCTCCCATGTGATGGCATTGGTGCTTAGTAATTGGCTGCTCAACACCTAGTGATGTTATACGAGGGCAGGGAAAGGGTCCTAGGCCATGTGTAAGCTCCAAGCTACAACTTGAAGCTTACACAAGCCTTCTTCACTTTGTTCCTGTGCCACAGGTGGAGCATGGGCATAGAACAGCTTCACTTTAATAGAGTCTGGTAAAGACTGTATGGCCAAATGTTTACGGACATCTTACCATCCCATCTTTATGAGCTTGTTGGACATCCCATTCCAAAATCATGAATCTGTGCTTTACCCATGCAGGGCAATGGAACTGGTTAACTTTAATGGTGGCCCACTACCAGCATATAGTCCTCTTCCATTCTGTCCTCATCTCTCAACTCAGATGTTAGGATGCAATAAGAATACCTGGTACTTCCAGGTATGGAGGGGCATGTGACTTCCTCCTTATCCTCCTATGTGATGGCATTGGTGCTTAGTAATTGGCTCCTCAACACCCAGTGATGTTATACGAAGACAGGGAACGAGTCCTCAGTCCTGTGTAAGCTCCAAGCTACAACCTGAAGCTTACACAAGTCTTCACTCTGTTCCTGTGCAACAGTTGGAGGAAATAAGCATGGCAAAGAACAGGTTCACTTTAATAGAGTCTGGTGAACAGTATATAGCCAAATGTTTATGGACATCTTACCATCCCATCTTTATAAGCTTGTTGGACATCCCATTCCAAAATCATGGACCTGTGCTTTACCCATGCAGGACAACAGAACTGGTTAACTTGTGACCCTAATAACATCAAAAATGCTACATTTTACCATACAATACACGTTCAGTAGAAGTTGTACAAACCTTCAACGATAATTTTTGCCACCATGTAAACATTTTTCTTTTTTAGGACTGAAAAAAAAAAGGAGGGCCAAATAACTCAAGTGTGAACTTCCACTTGGAAAGCATCAACTTTCATAATGAATAATTGACCAGTAGTTCCCTGATAGAGCAGAGGAAAGTTTCAGGAGGCCATGTAAACATGGGTTTCTGGAAAAAATGATTTCCCGAATTCTACATAGAATGGTATCAATGTGGTTCAGAATTGTGCTTGGAAAATACTGTTGTGATGTAAGGATCGAACAATTTCGGGCATATTCTCTAGGGTCAATGATCATTTTGCTGATCTTTGCTACTTTTGTCCTTTTTTACCATCAGGCACCCAAATCTATCAAGCACATTCACTGCCAAAATTTGCATGTGCCTTCTGGACCTGGTCTCTTTTGCTGCATATTTAATGGAAAGGAATAGTGCTCTGTTATTGGTATCAGTGGGAGGAATAGTGTCCCATTGTTGGTGTCAGTGTGAAGAATAGTGCTCTGTTATTGGTATCAGTGGGAGGAATAGTGCCCCATCATTGGTGTCAGTGGAAGGAATAGTGCCCCATCATTGGTGTCAGTGGGAGAAATAGTTCCCCATCATTGGTGTCAGTGGGAGGAATAGTGCCCTATCATAGGTATCAGCGTTAGGCATAGTGCCCCATCATTGATATTAGTGGGAGGAATAGTGCCCCATCATTAGTGTTAGTGGCAGGAATTATGCCCTGTTATTGAGGTCAGTGAGAGGAACAGTGCATCATATCAGTGGGAGGAATAGTGCTCCAAGGGCCAGATGAAGGTTAGCAAAGAACTGCAGTTTGGAGACCCATGGTCTAGAACAGTCTTTTTCAACCAGGTTGCTGTGGCACTCTGGGGGGCTTTCTGGGTTCTTCAAGAGTGCCTTGGCAAAATGCCTAAAAATTGCCCCAAATTTCCCAGAAAATAGCTGGCAGGTGTATCAAGCTACAAAAGGCCACAGACCACGTGAGCCAGCTACTGGCATCTTAAAGTGGTTGTCAACTCTTGATAATAAGGCTTACCTGTAGGTACCCTGCATATCTCCTAAACCTGTATGGTTTAGGAGATATACAGAATAAATGCATGAGCCCATGTCATCGGCACATGCGCAGTGAAGAAACAGCCAGACTGGGGGGTTTCTTCACTAAGTGTGCCGTAAATGACGGCTCCCGTGCGCATGCGTGGGAGTGACGTCAGTGCGGCTCCAGCCAATCACAGCGCTGGAGTCCGCGCTGTGATAGCCCGGAGCCCGCGATCCCGGAAGAAGACACTCCACATGACGCCGGTCACATCGGTGCCCCGGGGCCGCTGCTACAGCATAGATCTAAGGTAAGTATTTCATAATGAGCCAGTATGCGATGCATACTAGCTCATTATGCCTTTGTCTTGCAGGTGTTTTTTGTTTTTTTATTCCCTTGACAACCAATGGTATCATTGGTTGATAAGAAAGACCTCTGGCACCTGCACAACATCCTTGTTTGCCCCTTCCCTGCCCCCCTCTGGTACCATTGGGGTCAGATTAGCTGATCGAGGGAGAACAGCTTAAGGAGAAGAGAAGTGCTGGAATACTAGTCAGTCTCAGTGTGCAAATCTACAGTATAAGGCTTTATAAGAATAAATTACCCCTAATGTTGGGTGTCCTGTGTGTATGGATGATGCTGTTTTATGTAAAACTATTAGTTCACTTTTTTACCTTTTTGAATGGGGTGCCTCAAAATTGTGCAGAAATTCAAAAGGTGCTGAAATTAAAAAAAAGACAGAGAAACTGGTCTAGAAGACCTGGCTAGCAATCATAATTCCAATTCAACCTAAAATGTTTAATAGGATTGAGGTCAGGGTTCTGTACAGACTTTAGTTTCTCTACCTTGGTCCTCAAGTACCTCAAAAAGGCCCTGTTTTCGAAAAAGTGGTAAAAAAATCCAATCCATTGACATTGATTTAAAGCACCTGTAGACGGTGAAGGAAATCCTGAAAATGTGACCTAAGGTTGGGAACCACTGCTCTTCACCAAGCTCATCAAACCATGTCTTTATGGAGTTGGCTTTGGACAAGGGTACAGTCATGGTGGAACACACAAGGATCTTCACCAAACTGTTGCCATTAAGGATGGAAATGCACAATTGTGTACAATGTCCTTAAATGCTGTAGCATTAACTGTACCCTTCAGCAGAATCACCCAAACACGTTACATATTCTACTTTAATCTATATAGTTGATCCTGTCTTTTATGGCTTCTGATTCAAGGATTTGAGGGCGGCCTAACCAAAGCCAATATACAGGGTGGGCCATTTATATGGATACACCTTAATAAAATGGGAATGGTTGGTGATATTAACTTCCTGTTTGTGGCACATTAGTATATGTGAGGGGGGAAACTTTTCAAGATGGGTGGTGACTATGGCGGCCATTTTGAAGTCGGCCATTTTGAATCCAACTTTTGTTTTTTCAATAGGAAGAGGGTCATGTGACACATCAAACTTATTGGGAATTTCACAAGAAAAACAATGGTGTGCTTGGTTTTAACATAACTTTATTCTTTCATGAGTTATTTACAAGTTTCTGACCACTTATAAAATGTGTTCAATGTGTTGCCCATTGTGTTGGATTGTCAATGCAACCCTCTTCTCCCACTCTTCACACACTGATAGCAACACCGCAGGAGAAATGCTAGCACAGGCTTCCAGTATCCGTAGTTTCAGGTGCTGCACATCTCGTATCTTCACAGCATAGACAATTTCCTTCAGATGACCCCAAAGATAAAAGTCTAAAGGGGTCAGATCGGGAGACCTTGGGGGGCCATTCAACTGGCCCACGACGACCAATCCACTTTCCAGGAAACTGTTCATCTAGGAATGCTCGGACCTGACACCCATAATGTGGTGGTGCACCATCTTGCTGGAACTATGATGTCGGTGATAGGGAATTGCTGGCCATTAAGTCGGCTTTGGAGGAATGGCGGTACCTCCTGGAAGGAGCAGCTCACCCGGTATTGGTTTTTACTGACCATAAAAAAACCATATGCTGTGAAGATATGAGATGTGTAGCAATTGAAACTACTTCCACAAGAAGAACCTACAGTTTACACACTGAAGCAAAAGGCCGCTGCTCACCATTGGCTTGTGTGTAAACTGTTAGGCCATTAGTGCTTGGTGGTGCCACTCCAGGCTGAGCTGTAGGGTCCCGTTGGTGCTCAGGATAGTAGAGATGCCATCATAAGACCGCCGCTCACCATAGCCAATCCTGATCTGGATGAATACATGTGTATACATGTGAAAGCCTCAGCCAATACAGCTCCTCGGGCAATGCCTTGCCCCTCCCACTGGGTGGGCGGGGTCATATGGTGAGCGTCGGTCTTATGCTTAAATATTTATGGCTCACTGGATGAGTTTTTCTTACGCTGGCATCCCTACTATCCTGAGTGGTGGCGGGACCTTATAGCTGACTGGAGAGACACCACCAAGCACTAATGGCCTAACAGTTTACACACAAGCCAATTGAGCACTTAAGGAAACAGGTCTAAACAACCCATATTGGCCACCTACAAGATATTAGGAACGTCTTAGCTGATCTCATTTTGGAAATGCTTTTTTTTTTATTGGTGATAACTAAATGGCGGACCCTGGTCTGGCTGTGGACCAAGTGACAGTCCTGTCCGGATCACGGTCGTGCCAGTTAGCAGTTGTGAGGTGCTGCAGATATGTACAGGATGTGGGAGTCTTTTCAAGTTAACAAGCCAGTGATCACCCGCTTTTTAACATGTTTGGCAGCACTTCCCACTGTAAGAATGATACTGGCACCAGGCGGGAGACCCGGGAGAGGACAGCCAGGCTGATCAGTGCCTCTTCCCTGGTAGGATGGTGCAGGGGAGGCTGGGAATGAAAGGGGAACTGTGATGAGGGGCACTGTGACATGTAGGGGGCTTCAGTGTAATGGGATACTATGATGGGTAAAGGGGCACTGCGATGTGTAAATGGGCACTGTAATAAAGAGCACTGTGATGTTTTAAGGGGCACTGTGATAAGGGGGCACTGTGATGTTTAAAGGGATACTATGATGTACAGCGGATGCAGTGTAATGTGGTACTGTGATGTGATAAGGGGCACTGTGATGGGAAACGGGGCCTTGTGATAAGGGGGCACTGTGATGTTTAAAGGGATACTATGATGTACAGGGGATGCAGTGTAATGGAGTACTGTGATGTGATAAGGGGCACTGTGATGGGTAAAGGGGCACTGTAATAAGGAGCACTGTGATGTTTAAAGGGATACTATGATGTACAGGGGATGCAGTGTAATGGGGTACTGTGATGTGATAAGGGTCTCTGTGATGGGTAAAGGGGCACTGGAATAAGGAGCACTGTGATGTTTTAAGGGGCACTGTGATGTTTAAAGGGATACTATGATGTACAGGGGATGCAGTGTAGTGGGGTACTGTAATGTGATGAGGGGGCACTGTGATGTGTAAAGTGACACTATGACGTGAAGGGGGCTGCAATGTAATAGGGCGCTGTGACATGAAGGGCAATTGAGGACACTGTGGGACTGCTGTGAAGGGGGTCTGTGATTTAAAGGGGGAGCTGTGATATTAAGGGGAGTTGCGATATAAAGGGGGGGGAGGAGGCTGCTGTTACGTATTATACTGCAAACATAACATTTGGACCTCTGCAGCAGGAACTTTGTACCAACTGGACCTCCATAAATTTAAATTCAAGACCCCCGTTTTATATGATGCTACTGCTATGATAGGGGAATTTTCACTTCAGACTTTACACAATTTGGTGAAATGTAAGAGGCAACAATGTAATCCCATTGTGCACTGAGCGTTGTATGAACTGCCTGTGTTAGGACCCAACAGATCCCGGATTGTGTCTGAAAATGTATGTGCAAATGTAAACACGACCTTTAATGTAATGTTGTCAGATATCACTCTGAGTTTTACAAAAACAATTGTTTTTTTTTTTATACATGTTAATAAAGGTTTGGAGTGGTTCATACAAGTGTCTCTTTCTTTAAGCCCTTCCCTCCTAAGGGTAACACAAATCTTAATGCCTAAGCACAATTTTGCAACCTTGAGATGTGATAGTAAAACCGTAATTATCATCACTACTACATTGTGCATCCAGGTGGATTATACCGTGTTTTTTTTTTTTTCAGGAATTGGTCTTTCTTTTGGTGGTAAATGGTAATGGAGATCTCCTGATTTTCTTTTACTATCAAAGGAAAACTGTCCCAAAAAAGTAAAAAAAAAATTAAAAATATATATATTTTTTAAATTTAGCTGTATATTTCTGGTTACTACCGTAACCTACCCCTAAAGAACAATCCAAAATAAATTCTCCTGTTCCTGACGATCGCAGGGATACCACATTTGTGTGTGTTAGTTGGTGTTTGCACCCATAGTACAGCCCAGAAACAATAGTGAGCATTTTGCTTTCAATATCCGTCCTAAAACGCACAGTCACTGATACAAAGGTAACCACTAAGGGGCGGTTCACACCTAGGCAATGCGATCCGACTTGTGTCGCCTCAAATCGCTTAACATCAGAAACCCCATTGAAATGCATGGGAGCCGTCTTAATATGAGCTAATCAAGTCGCTCCGACTTGTGAAAAGGTTCCTGTACTACTTCAAGGCGACTTGAGCCCATAGAAGTCAATGGAAGTCGCCTCCAAGTCGGATCACCTTCTATGAAGAAGCGACTTTACAGGAAAAAGAAAAGAATTTAAGGCAACCCCTCCCTCTCTTCTCTCCTTGGCCATGAGCAAAGTCACCTGGCAGGGAGGTCGCGTTGTAAGTCACCCAAAGTCGCATTGAAATGGCCTAGCAAAGTCGCCTCTGAAGTCGGATCTCCTAGGTGTGAAGGACCAAGCCTATTTTTGAGATCCGTTAAGTTAAAATATATATATATATTTTTTTTGCTAGAAAATTACTTAGAACCCCCCAAACATTATATTCTTTTTTTTAGACACCCTGATGGTCGTTGCAATACTTTATGTCACGCCGTATTTGCGCAGCGGTATTACAAACGCAATTTAAAAAAAATATATATATACACTTTTTTGAATTAAATAAGAAAACAGTAAAGTTAGCCCTATTTTTTTCTATATTGTGAAAGATAATGTTACGCCGAGTAAATTGATACCCAACACGTCACGCTTCAAAATTACACCCGCTCGTGGAATGGCCACAAACGTTGGCACTTAAAAATCTCCATAAGCAACGTTTAAACATTTCTACAGGTTACCAGTTTTATGTTACAGAAGAGATCTAGCGCTAGAATTATCCGCACTGTATTTCATAACGTTGCTGGTAGTCCCACAGATTTTTTTTCTTATATTACAAACCCCCCAAGATTCATTAAAAGATCGTTTTTTTTATATATATATATAAAATTGAATTGCCTAGAGTTTTTATCCGAACCAGGAAGTGTGGATCCTCTAGGCTGAAGTCTCCGC
>BLSH010268260.1:337614-350266 GCA_018402905.1 Glandirana rugosa
TTTTTATCCTTATTTTCACTACTTTAAAAAGAAAAAAAAAAAAAAAAAAAGATTTTGATCACTTTTATTCCTATTTTTCTATTTTCTATTACATCCCATGTAATAGAAATAAGCAGGACAGGACCTCTTTTATAGTGGGAGATCTGGGGGTCAAAAAGACCTCACATCTCACATTTACATTTAAAAGCAATAAAATAAATAAATGAATAAAATAATAAATGTATTTTTAAAAAAAAAATTGTGCCTTTAAGGCCGGAAGTGGCGTTTGACGTCACTTTGGTCCTCCCAGGGCATAGAGTTGATTGCGGGCTATCATGCCCTCACTTGACTTCCTGCCAAACAGGGGGCGGGATCGGATCATCTCCGCTGGTACTGATGGATCCGGTAAGCGGCAGAGACGACCGGGACGCGGCGGAAGGCACCTCTCTCACTGCAGATAAAAGTGATCTTGCTGCGAATCCGCCGAGGAGACCACTTTTATCTGAAAGCGGACCGCCCGGCGTTGAAGAAAATACCGGGGTTATGGCGGCTATCGGTTGTCATAACCCCGGTATTTAACGTCAAAGGATTGACGGCGGGCGGTCCGGAAGTGGTTAAGAAAAAATAATATTCCCAAAGCACTTGATCTTTGACCCAAACCCTAAACCTGCCGCTGACCTACTGTTGTTCAAACCTTCATCTAGGTATTTTATTTTTTATACTTTTTTTTTCCCTCTCTACAAGGAAACATTGTATCTTTCCTCTTCATTTACAGAAAGAGATAAACACAGGGGCGGGCTTCCAAGTGACTGATCACTGTGATAGCCAATCAGAGGCTACCACAGCGATCAGGTGACCCGGAAATTTGGAGATCTGGGCCCCGATCGGTAGTACGGGGCCCGGGGCTACCGGTCTCTGTGCAGCGCACTCCCAGCACAAAGTGAGATACACGTACACTATATTACCAAAAGTATTGGGACGCCTGCCTTTACATGCACATGAACTTTAATGGCATCCCAGTCTTATGCCTTGTATGCACACGGGACGACGATCGTACTTATGATCGTCTCAAATCGTATGTTGCATAATGTAACTTGCATACTGACTGCACTACGCGATCGTACGACCACAGAAAGAATGTTCAAGTGCACGTAATTAGCATCCGGCCATTCCTGACTTGGAGCATGCGCGTTTTGCACAATACAAGTTGTTGTACCAACTGCTGTGTACACACAATACAACGGTCGTATGAGAGCTTGTTGGTACGACCAAGTTTTCTAGTTTGCTCATACGACTCCCATGTACGACCGTCATATGTTCGACTGTTCAAATCGTGCATACCAACGATCGATATCGCATACAACGGTCGTTAGTACGACCTGTTGTATACGATCGTCGTCCCGTGTGTACGAGGCTTTAGTCTGTAGGGTTCAATATTGAGTTGGCCCACCCTCTGCAGCTATAACAGATTCAACTCTTCTGGGAAGGCTGTCCACAAGGTTTAGGAGTGTCTATGGGAATGTTTGACCATTCTTCCAGAAGCACATTTGTGAGGTCAGGCACTGATGTTGGATGAGAAGGCCTGGCTCACAGTCTCCGCTCTAATTCATCCCAAAGGTGGTCTATCGGGTTGAGGTCAGGACTCTGTGCAGGCCAGTCAAGTTACTCCACCCCAAACTTGCTTATCTCTGCTCCCAGCTACATCACCAGCCTAGTCTCAAAATACCAAGCTAATCATCCTCTTCATTCCTCCCAAGACCTCCTGCTCTCCAGCTCCCTCATTACCTCCTCTTATATTCGCCTCCAAGACTTCTCCTGAGCCTCTCTCATCCTCTGGAACTCCCTATCCCCCAATCTGTCAGACTGTCCCCAAATCAAATCACTTCCAGGCGATCCCTGAAAACTTTTCTCTTCCAGGAAGCCTATCCCTCCACCACCTAACAACTGCACTCCTTATTTTCTTCATCAGCTCATCCCCCACAGTTATTGCCCTTTCGTATCATTTAACCCTCTTAGATTGTAAGCTCTAACGAGCAGGGCCCTCTGATTCCTCCTGTATTTATTTGTATTGTAATTGTACTGTCTGCCCTAATATTGCAAAGCACTGTGCAAACCGTTGGCTCTATATAAATCCTGTATAATAATCCATGTCTTTATGGACCTTTACTGCCCCACAACCACTTATGTGAATGAGCCACAAGGGGGAGCATCTCTAGAGCCCTGGATGGCAGTGAAAAAAAACACAACAGGAGTCCCAACCTTCCCCACTCCACCCAAAACGAAAAAGTCTGCACTCAACATTCCGTTTAACGATTCTGAAGAGGGGAAAGGTTTAGGATTTTTCTTGGCATAACATAACATAAAATAAAATAAAAAAAAAAGATCTCATACAAAACACAACCTGTTAATATTTTATTGGATACATTATAAATATTTGATATTAAAAAAAAAATCCAATTTGTTACAAAAGCACCCGGGTATAAAATGTGGAAGTTCTCAATTGGTCGTAGCTTCACAATTGCAGAATTAATATAAAATTAGTCTTTAGGAAATAAAACACAAATGGCATAACAGAGTGTTGGTCAGCGCACTGGGGGGAGATTTACTAAAACTGGAGCGCTCAGAATCCGCTGCAGCTGTGCATGGGAGCCAATCAGCTTCTAACGCCAGCATGTAAAAATCAGCATTTTTTTTGCTACAAAATTACTCAGAACCCCCAAACATTATATGTTTTTTTTTATTTTTTTTTTAGCAAAGACCCTAGGGAATAAAATGGTGATTTTTGCTCTGAGGGGGCTGCTGCACTAAAAAGGTTTTTCACCTTAATGCACTGAATGAGACTTTACAACCCCCTTTAAGCTTTGGCAATAAAACCTGGAAGCTGATTGGTTTGTATGCAGAACTGCACAAGATTTAGTAAATCTCCCCCCAAAAAATTCTGTATAGTCCTTTACCCCAAGTTACCACCTATGCGATTTTTTGCACAAACGCACTACAGTCCATTTACCATGGTTTCCTATGGATGTAGTTCACATCTGTGCTTTTGCGGTCCTGCGTTTTTTGAAAAGGGTCGGGGACTTTTTTCTTCCTGCAGCAGATTGCGGTTTGGGTGTAATAGACTTCAATGGAGTCGCACTAAAGGCGCAAATGTTGCGTTTTATTATGCATTTTTTTTCGATTCGAAAACACTGTGTATATAGCTGGTTGCTAAGGAGTGGGGCGGGAAGTCGGCCGCTGCGTTCTTAACAACCGATGAGTCATCAGCTGTCAGCAGGTTTCCCTGCAGACAGCTGAATGTAAAAAACAGAATTGCTGGTAGTCCCCCCCCCCGAGCATGGTATGGAATTGGGGGGAACCCACGTGGTTTTCCTTCCGATTTCTTTTTGCCGGCAATTTATTTTCTTTACATTCAGCTGTCGTTTTTTGGCTAGGGTACCATGAAAGGTGAATTCCAGGCACATACATACTTATATTGCTCCATGCAGGACAATAAAACATTGCAAATATATCCATAGCTGGAGTTTGGCCTTGAAGCTAAATCCTGGGATAATAAATCCATTCATTATGCGTCTTCTTCCTGGATCTCGGTGAGATTTGTGTATTTCTCCCAGATCTGTGCAGTCATCCAGTGTGAGACTTCCTGTAATGAAGACCGCTCACTACTGCTCCCTCTCCTTGTGCAGGGTGACTGGTCTTGTCTCCGCCCCCTTCTGCAGCAATTTTCTGCAGGCAGCCTGCAATGGGTGGAGCCTGCTGGGCCCCTCCCACAGCTCTGCTCCCTCACACCTTGTGCAGGGTGACTGGTCTTGTCTCCGCCTCTTTTGTAGTTTTCTACAGGCAGCCTGTAGTGGGTGGGGTTTTCTGTGTCCCACAGCTCTGCTTTCTCTCCTTGTGCAGGAGGACTGGTCTTGTCTCTGCTCCCTCCTGTAGTAGTTTTTTGCAGGCAGCCTTCAATGGGTGGAGCCTGCTGGGCCCCTCCTACGGCTCTGCCTCTTCTCCTTGTGCAGGGGGACTGGTCTTGTTTCCGCCCTTCTATAGTTTTCTGCAGTAGGTAGAGCCTACTGGGCCCCTCCTACGGCTCTGCCTCTTCTCCTTGCGCAGGGTGACTGGTCTTGTCCCCCCGGGCCCTTCTATAGTTTTCTGCACGCAGCCTGTAGTGGGTGGAGTCTAATGGGCCCCTCCCACAACTCTGCTCTCTGTCCTTGTACAGGGGGACTTTTTCCCCCCCATTTCATCAGTTACTTCCTGGTTTGTTGCCTAGGCAAATGCCAAGGCTTCAGGAGGGGAGGAGGGGCTTCTCAGCGAAAGCACACCCTCCTGCATGCATGCTTGAGCTCAGGGCCGGCTCTACCACTAGGCGGAGTAGGCGGCCGCCTAGCCACTGTTGATCCATCACTGCTATGCATTGATGGCTAGCAGCACACCAGGGTGGTAAAATGAGGCGGGTTCAGAGGCAGAGGTGCGGGCCTATGGACCACGGCTAAAGAAATAGGTAGAGAGGTGCTGCAAAAATCTCCACCTTCGCCGCCTCCATCTTATACATGGACAGGGCAAAGGGGGTGAAGTCATGGGCGGAGCCAAAATGGGGGGGGGGGGGGGGGGCGGCAAAATGAGGTTTCGCCTAGGGTGTTGAAAATCCTTGCACCAGCCCTGCTTGAGCTAAGAGCAGATGGATTCTCGAAAGTAAATGCTATATGGATCATCTGCCCTACTCAAAATGGCCACAGACAGAAATGCTAGGGGGGTATTTTATCAGCATGGAGACATGGATGGGGGAGTTTGCTTTGAATATTAAAAATGAATTAAATAGTGTTCTTGGTTTGCGGTGCTCAGATACAGCGAAGATCCGCTTTACGTCAAAGAGGGCCCGCCCACAACCCGGAGGTTGGAGGGGAAGGAGAGTGCCGGCTGTCGTGGGGGGAGATAAGAGATATATAGGGTCGGTAGAATTTTTTTTTTAATGTTACCCTTATCAAAAGCAAGCATTTAACCCTTGAGGGGGAAGGGGACACTGTAATGGAAGTTTAGAATTTTCCCCAGTTTAGATTTATAGAGAATGTCACCTAAATCCATAGAAATTTCTTCAGGAAGTGAAGGCACCTAAAGGCCACTTTGAGGTAGGTGTGTTGAAGGCCATAGACTGCTACAAACCTGATCATAGTGGAAGAGGCCATTATTGGGTCCACCAACATAGAACTAAAGGCAAATCATAGAAAAAAAAAACGCCTAAACATCTTTTTAAAATCCCCCCACCGGCTTTGATTATTTCCTATTTTTTGATCCCCATTATTATAAAAACCTGGTGATCCTGCCATTAATCGGGTCATTCATACACAGGGAGATAACGCATCACTGCAGTATTGTCAGCATTGCCTGTGCTGCACCCTCAACAACAATGTCTGTGTCCCCCACTGAGATTTACCATCACTTCCTGTCTTCCCCAGACACAGCTGACAATAAAAAAATAAACTGACAGATGCTTTAACCCTTTCCTACTCTTTGCGAAACTAAAATAAAATGGGTTGGCTGCAATAAAGTCCACGCAAATAACAGAAGATAAAGTTAATCCAAATCCCATGCGGCAGGGAAGATGTCGTCTATGACGAAACGCACTGTGAAGAGCTATACGTCGTGATGTCATTGTGTACCTGGAAGTGTGACTTTTGGCTTGGAGATTGTTTTTAACCATCTGTAAGACCCCTTTCACACTGAGGCGCTTAAAAACTGTCCATAAAACGTTGGGCGTTTTTTGCAGGGCTTTTCAAGCGCTTGTGAGGCATTAGCGGTGAGTTTTTTTTAAGATCGCGTGACTAAAAAGAACCATTTTGAGGAGCTTCTCATTCATTTCAAAGATGCTGCTTGCGGGAGTTTTTTCACCGCCCCACCAGCACACCGCCACATTGTGAAAGCATTCATTGATTTTAATGGAAATAGGTTTTCGTGAGCTTTTCAGGTGCTCTTTTTTTAGCGCAAAAGTGCCTGAAAAGTGCCTCAATGTGAAAGGGGTCTAAGTGCATTCAACTTTGTATAATAAATATTTTCTTGGTATTTTACACTATTTGAGCACTTGGTCCCCCTTTTTTTCCCAACATATCTGCATACCATGATCGAGGGCTGGTGGACGACGACTGATGTAACAGCCAATATACCCATCCTATGCAATATATGGCTTCTCTATAACTTGAGGAGTCATGTGTGTCCACTAAGCCCCTTACTTATCTGTTGGTAGAGACATCTTTGGCATAGGATTTGGATTCCGGGGACACTTCCGGGTACATGATGTCACAACGTATAGCTCCGCCCAGCAAGTTTCGTCATAGATGACGTCTTCTGGGGAGCGTGGGATTTGGATTCACTTCTCTTCTCTTATTTGCATGAATATTTATTCACTGAAATATTAACAATTTTTGATTGAGAATTAACGTTTGCTTATGAAATTCACAGTAGCATAGCACTTTGATTTAATTAATCTACCATATGAAGCCACAAGGGCTCTGAAATCACTGAGACTTTTTTTTTTGCAGTACCATAAGATAAGTGAATCTAAGTCCCAGAAGACGTGATCTTTGACAAAACACGCTGGGAAGAGCTATACGTCATGACATCACGTACCCGGACGTGTGGCTTTTGGTTTGGAGATTGTATATGTTACAGCACTGTTTATTTATAACCCGTTGTAAGTGCATTCACTTATTATAATAATTTATTGGGATTTTACACTATTGGAGGGCTTGGTCTCCTCTTTTTTTGATATACCTGCATACATTGAGCAAGGACTGGTGGGCATTTGTGAAGTCTTATCCCTTTGGGGTAACAGGATTTGGTGCAACAGTCAATATATCCATACTGCGCAATATAAGACTTCTCTATAACTTGGTGGTCATATACGTCCAGTAAGCCCCTTGGAGCACTTATTTCAGTGGTTCTCAACTCCTGTCCTCAGGACCCACCAACAGGCCAGATTTTAGGTATTACCTTGGGGAGATGCAGACCAGAATACCGCAATCACTGAGCAGCAAATGATATCACCTGTGATGCATTTCAGTTATCCTGCAAACCTGGCCTGTTAGTGGGTCCCGAGGACAGGAGTTGAGAACCACTGACTTATCTGGTGGTGCAGACATCTTTTACATGGGATTTGGACTCCAGGGACACTTCTGGGTATGTGATGTCGTCACAATGTATAGCTCTTGGGGTACTTATCCGGTGGTGGAGACATACTTGACATGGAATTTGGATTCCGGAGACACTTCTAGGTACGTGATGACGTCACGATGTATAGCGCCGCCCAACGTGTTTCATCATAGATGAGGTATTCCTGGTGTGCATGGGATTATTTGCTTATGAAATTCGCAGTAGCGCAGCATTATATAATTGTATAGCTCCGCTCAACATGTTTCATCATAGATGATGTCTTCCACATGGGATTTGGATTCACTTGTCTTTCATTTATGAGAAAATGCGTTAGAAGAGCTATACATCACAACGTCATCACGTACCCGTTAGTGTGGTTTTTGGCTTGGAGATTGTATATATAACAGTAAAATCACTGAGACACCTTTTTTCCCCCCCAAGAAATCTCTACTGGACCTAGTGTATTCTCCAGACACAATAGCCTCCCATTGAAAAGTGTGACTCTGCTGTTTGTAGGTGGTCGGTAAACCTCTAAAATACTTTGCCCTGGATGTGTGGAAATTGAGACTTTCACCCCACCACCTTAGGAAACCAAGCAAGCAGCGCCACAATAAACAGAAGACATAAGGCCAGGTCCAAAAGTAAGTTATAGCTTTTGCCCTTTGTTACGCGTTTTCCGTATCCCTGAGCTTTGTACCATTCGGTGACTTTGGACATTTTAAAAGGCTTGGGATCGTATCCAAGCTCCCTCTTGGCTTTATCCAGGTTAAAATAATGAGTGACGCCCGTTTTATACACTTCCGCGCGGGTTAGCAATGGCTGGAAATTATAAAGAGGTCTGATAAAATAATGTAGCCATTCTGTGAGGTAGGCCATAAGGTAGACAAAGAAAAGGGGGAGGCGAAAGGTTGGGTATTTATACCCGAGGCCTTCAATAAAAGGCTGTAAGAATTCAAAATTGTCAACCGGATGGCAATCGGCGATGAAATATGGATTACCAGCCGCAATGTAGTTTTTCTGTTCAGTAAGGGCTTCAGCTGCCAAAATGTGGGCAGAAACTAGATTATCCACGTGTACAAACTGCACCCGGTTATGGTGATCGCCGTACAAGAACATGAACAAACCTTGGTCCACTGTCTTAATGATCCTCGGAAGGTGTCTTTGTTCTCCAGGCCCGTAGATTCCGGCTGATCTAAGAGCGCAAGTCCTTAAGAACCCACTTTTATTAGCCAGCTCAAGCCCGTTGGCTTTGAGGACCTTCTTCTCGGCGATGGCTTTGGTGCGAGAGTAGTTATCAGCATGGCGGTGCAGAGGTAGGTATTCCATAGACTCGTCTCCATTTCGAATCGTCTGCCCTCCAAACACCACGTTAAAGGTGCTGGTGTACACCAGCCTCGGGACCCCTTTACTCACACAAGCTTGGATGACGTTCTCCGTACCCTTCACGTTGACCTCTTCGATGAGCTGGGTTTGCAGTTGTTCCCGGCCCGACATTCCGTAGGAGGCCGTGTGGATTACGCAACTGGCGTTGGTGAGGGCATCTTCTACCGTGGAGAGAGAGCGGATGTCCCCTTGTATAAACTGGATTCCGTCCGGGAGATTCTGATCCGGTTTTCTTATGTCGAAAAGAACCACGTTGATTCCATCTTCAGACAAACGGCAACCCAGTCTAAGAACAAAAAAAAAAAAAAATAAGAGTGAAAAAAATGAAAACAATGATAATAATAGGGATAAAGACCGCCTAACCTACATATATGTTGTGGCTATCAAGTGGTATACCAGGATGATTCCTGCAGCTACAGGCAACACCCCGGTATCATTTTCTTCTGCTGGTGGTCGGCTTTTTTGTAAAAGCCATCCTAGCTGCTAATTAGCCGCCGGATGGGTTTTACCCCATCCCTCCCCCAGTAACTCTCTGGGTTCTCCATCCCACCAGAGAACCCAGAACTGAAGCTGCCACTTCCACCGGCTTACCATTGAACTTTTTGAGGACCGAAAGGTCTACAGTGACCTCTATGGTATAGAAAACTGTCACATTTTCATCAACTTCCGGTTTCCCTGGATATAAACAGCGACAAAAAAGGAAAGTGTCTGAACACACCGATCTTGGTGTGATCAAATGCTTTTAAAAGGGCAGAGAAGAGATCTGGGGTCTAATAGATCCCAGATCTCTCCATAAAGAGTACCTGTCACTGCCTATTGCTGTCACAAGGGATGTTTACATTCCTTTTGGACCACAATAAAAGTGCTAAAAAGAAAGTTAATGAAAAAGTGTAATAATATACATATATATATATATATATATATATATTATATAAATAAAAATACCAACATTTTTACAGCGCCCCTGCCCCCCTTGTAGTCGTGTGCAAAGGTATGCACGTTGGTTCCGACCCATACGGAAACGGTGATTGCACCACACATGTAAAGGTATTGCCGTGATTGTCGGAGAGAGAGCAATAATTGTAGCACTTGACCTCCTCTAACTTTTCACTAGTGAGCTGTAAAGGCTTTTAAAGTGTTCCCTACAGAGATGTTTAAATATCATAGTTTGGCACCATTCTTCGAGCGTGCGCAGTTTTAACCACTTCAATACCAGGCACTTACCACCCTTCCCATCCCCGAGATCAATTTTCAGCTTTCAGTGCTGTTGCGCTTTGAATGACATGGTCATGCGACGTTGTACCCAAACACAATTGTTTATCATTTTTTCCCCACAAATAGAGCTTTCTTTTGGTGGTATTTGATCACCTCTGCGTTTTTATTTTTTGCGCTACAAATAAAAAAACAAAGACCGAAAAGTTTGAAAAAAAATAAATAAATACATTTTCTTTGTTTCTGTCACAAAATTTTGTACAGAAGTACATTTTCTCCTTCATTGATGGGCACTGATGAGGCAGTACAGATTGACAATGATGAGGTGGAACTGATAAGGTGGCACTGATGATGAGGCACATATATGCAGCACTGATGGGCACTGATCAGCAACACTGACGGGCACTGATAGGAGGCACTGGGCACTTATAGGTGGCACTGATGGGCAGCACGGATGGGTGGCACTGGTACATGGCACTGTTAGAGATGGCACTGGCAGGCATCACATATGGGCACAGTGCCATCCCTACAGTGCACTGTATACCTTTTACCTGGTGGTCTAGGGTGGGCTTCCTGTTGGTCCCTGGGTGGCCTCCTCATGGTGTCCCGGGGGGGGGGTCTGCAAACCTGAGTAGTGGAAAATCTGATAAACGTCTCTTCCTGTTTACACTATGACCAGCGTGATTGGTCACAGCTGATCACATGGTGATAAGCTTTCAATGGAAGCTTTTTACCTCGATTGGTAATGCGGTGGGTCAGACTGATCCACGGCACCAGCGATCGCGGGTTATCCTGAGGACGTCAATAGACGCCCAGTCAGGATAACAAAGTCACACTTTAACCATTTCATGCCCAGCCTATTGACAAATGACGGTCGGGCGGGAAGTGGTTAAAGTGCGATATGTTAGGTATCTATTTAAATCGGTGTAACATCATCTTTTATATTTTACCAAAACAATGTGTATTATATTGTGTTTGTGTGCATTAAAATGAACTAAATTGCATCTTTTCCCAAAAATGTTGCGATGGAAAAACCACTGCGCAAATACTGTGCGACATAAAAAAAAAAAATTGCAAAATCCACCATTTTATTCTCTAGGGCCTCTGCGATAAAAAAAAAAATATATACGTATATGTATAATGTTTGGGGGTTCTAAGCAATTTTCTGGCAAAAACTACAGATTTTTACATTTAAGCATAAAGTGCCAGAAAAGGCCAGGTCATCAAGTGGTTAACCACTTGCCTACTGGGCACCTTCTTCCTGCCCAGCGCTGTCACACTTTGAATGACAATTGCGTGGTCATGTGACACTGCACCCATATGACAGTTTTATCATTTTTATCACACAAACATAGCTTTCTTTTGGAGGTATTTAATCACCACTGGGGTTTTTATTTTTTACTAAACTAAAAAAAGACTGAAAATTTTGAAAAAAAAAAAAAAAAGTTATTAGTTTCTGTTATAAAATTTTGTAAATAAGTAATTTTTCTCCTTTACTGCTGTGCGCTGATGAGGCGGCACTGATTGGCAGCACTGATGGGCACTGTTGGGGCTGCACTAATGTTAGGTGCCCTGATTGTCAGTGTAGATGTCCCCTGTGTGGATTTGCCGATTTTTGGCTCTCCTCTCGCGCTGTCAGCCTGGGGGGAGAGGAGTGCCAACAACCGACAAATCCTGTTTACATTGTGATCAGCTGTGACTGGACACAGCTGATCATGTGGTAAAGAGCCGTCGTGATTGGCTTACCACCCCGTTCTGTGATCAGCTGCGTCCGAAGGATGCAGCGATCACAGATCACTGCAGATGCGTGCTGCAGGTGGTGCGAGCATGGGAGGATGTCATATGCTGCCCTACCGGCAAAGTGCAGCCGCACTTTAACTGTCAGTCAGCTATAGCGCGGCCGTGAAGGGGTTAAAGTAGAACTACGGCCAAGTTTTTTCTTTTTTGGATAGAGTAAGGGAGGGATATAACCCCTTGTGGTGGAACCACCCAGCTTGAATGCTTCCGTCAGTATACCGCTTCCTCCAGCCTGGACATAGGAACCAGACATTATAGCTGAGCATACAAGACTAGCCGACCGATAGCTTGTATGAGAACTGGAACTGTTTATTGAAAACTCACACAGAATTTATATACTACACAATCAGGTGAGGCTGATCACATTATCGTATGCAAAGGCAGCTGCATACAGGAATATAATTAGCATAATTAAGCTCTTGCTGACCAGCAGCCGTAGCTTGTCGGCGGCAGGGCTGCTTTCCTGCGCAAATCGCCGTAGCTGTATGATGGCTCGTGCAGTTGCGGGCGGGAGCGCTCGCTGCGTAAGCGGGCCTGCGGGTTGGGCGGAATCGATGTCCGCCGGCGACCCGCGATCGCCTTCTACACAGGCAGAACGGGGATCTGCCAATGTTAACATGGCGGTTTCCCGTTCTGACAGGCGGCATGACAGACATCTACTGATCCCTGTGATCGGTAACAGTTAGATCTGTCATGCCCCTGCCAGCCCAGCCCCCACACAGTTAGAACACTACTAGGGAACACATTTAAACCCTTGATTGCCCCCTTAGTGTTAACCCCTTCCCTGCCAGTGACATTTATACAGTAATCAGTATCTATTTTTAGCTCTGATTGCTGTATAAATGTCATTGGTCCCAAAATAAAAAAGTGTCAAAAGTGTCCGATCTGTCCACCGCAGTGTCGCAGTCCCGATAAAAATCGCAGATTGTTGCCATTACTAGTAAAAAAAAAAAAATAAATAATAAAAATGCCATAAATCAATCCAGTAGTTTGTAGACGCTATAACTTTTGCGCAACCCAATCAATATACGCCTATTGCGATTTTATTTACCAAAAATATGCAGAAGACTATATATCGGCCTAAACTGATGAATAAATTTGGTATATATATATATATATATATATATATATTGTGATTCCCCCGTTA
>BLSH010268261.1:5963-23381 GCA_018402905.1 Glandirana rugosa
GGTGTCCAGTTCTGGAGACCACACTTACAAAAAGATATTGATAAGATAGAACGAGTTCAGAGACGGGTAACAAAAATGGTGAAAGGTCTGGGGGATAAAACATATCAAGAGCGACTTCAGGAACTTAATATGTAGAGTCTGGAGGAAAGAAGGGAGAGGGGAGACATGACTGAACCCTTTAAATACATCAAGGGGTGAATAAGGTTCAGGAGGGCAGTCTTTTCAATATGAAACCAAAATCAAAAACACGGGGACCTCAAACTAACTGGGGGGAAGTTCAAAACTAATCTTAGAAAGTATTATTTTACTGAAAGGGTGGTTGATGATTGGAATAAACTACCAACAGAGGTTGTGAGACAGTCAACAGTAAATGGCTTTAAACATGCTTGGGATAAACATAAATCCATAGTCAGACAACAAGGTTAATGTAAAAAAAAAAAAAATATAAAAAAAAATAAAATAAAAAAAATAAAAAATAAATAAATAAATAAAAAGGGGCAGACTCGATGGGCTACTCAGTCTTTTTCTGCCGTCACTTTTCTATGTTTCTAAGGCGTCAGCATACCAAGACATTTTGGACAATGTGATGCTCCCAACTTTGTGGGAACGGTTTGGGGATGGCCTCTTCCTGTCCCAACATGACTGCGCACCAGTGCACAAAGCAAGGTCCATGAAGACATGGATGAGTGAGTTTGGAGTGGCGGACCTTGACTGGCCTGCACAGAGTCCTGACCTCAACCGGATAAAACACCTTTGTGATGAATTAGAGCGGAAACTGTGAGCCAGGCCTTCTCGTCTAACATCAGTGCCTGACCTCACAAATGTGCTTCTGGAAGAATGGTCAAACATTCCCATAGACACCATTGGTAGCTGCCCCATCAGGGGCGCCACCCCCTAATCCATGCACCTGGACCCTAATCTCCATATGGGGTGCCGGGCGCATGGATTCCAATGGGGGCATTTTTTTTTTAAGCATGTGATTAGAGCCTGAGGCTCTAACTGGCTTTAAAAAAAAAAGGCTGGGCTCGTGTCTTAGAGTACTGTACCCTGAGCCCACTCAGTTATGTGACATTAATGAATTAATATTCACTAATGTCTTTCTGCTTCTCCTCCTGGCCAATCAGGATGCGGGTCCTGAGACCCGATTGGCTGGGAGTCCTAAGTCTCAGGGCCCACTTCCTGTTGGGCCGGGAAGAGAGAGAAGCAACGCAAGCTGGAGCGAGGAACAGGTAAGGCCGGACCACCATCTTCCTGTCCGATCGCCACTTTCCCGTCCGTCCCGCAGCGGGGGTGGGGGGATGTGGTGGCGCTTGTGCGAGTGAGGGGGCAGGTTTGTTTGCCGCCCACCCCCCAAAAAAAATATTGAGCACCAGCCTAAACTGATAGACACACTCCTAAACTCCTAAACCTTGTGGACAGCCTTCCCAGAAGAGTTAAAGCTGTTATAGCTGCAAAGGGTGGGCCAACTCAATATTGAACCCTTCAGACTTAAGCCTCGTACACACAATGCGACGGTCGTATGACCAGACATCCGAAATCGTATGTTGGCTGTTGTGTTTCACGTAATGACATGCACTAAGCGATCATACGACCAAGCCTAACGTGGTGACGTGTTACGAGCATATAAAGAGGAATTTCAGGTGAATGTGATTTGTGAATTAGGAACGTAGGTTTCCCAGAACGGACACTTCCGGCCGTTCCTGACTTCTGAGCATGCGTGTTTTGCACAGTACAACTTGTTGGACCAACTGCTCTGTACACATGATACAACGGCCGTATGACCGCTTGTTGTACAACCAAAGTTTTCTAGTCTGCTCATCCGAATCCGTTGCACGTCGGCTGTTCTAATCGCACATACTAACGGTCGGATGATTGTACAACCGTTTTTGTACGACCGTCACACTGTGATTACGAGGCTTAAGTCTGGGATGCCATTAAAGCTTGTGTGCGTGTCAGGGCAGGTGTCCCAATACTATTGGTAATATGGTGTATGTAGACACACTAGGGTTGCCACATCATCCCTGACACACATACGTGTGTTTGAGATTTAGTGTGCACACCCTAATGCAATAGGCTACGGACACTTATGCCCCCAGCCAGGAGGAAACTAGGTGAGGAATGTGGAGGTGGGAGAAGGTACTGATAGAAATTGGTACTTGTTCCCCAAACCCCGCTAAAAAGTCTGTAGCTCGGTTACAAGTTGGGGGAGGGAGCAAACCAGCGCAATGCTATTTTTTGAGTGAAGTTATGCTTTACATTCCGAAACCCAGAAGATGTTGGCCATATGCAACTACGAGTTTAGGAAGTTTATGAGAACCTTCTTTCATGCAAGTACACTAAAGTTCCCTTGTTCACATCCCCTTATAGATAGAGTTGAGCGAACCCGTGGATGTTCAGGTTCGTTGGGTTCGGCCGAACTTCAGAAAAAAGTCAGTGTTCGGTCCCGAACCCCGAATCCCATTGAATTCAATGGGGACCCAAACTTTTCGGTAAAAAAAAATCACTGTAAAAGAGTCCTGGAAAGTGCTAGAGGGCTGCAAAATGATTTTAGAACAATAATCTGTCCCTTACAGCAACAGCAGGAGCCTGACCCTATAGAACTAGGAGATGATTTTAGAGCCATAATCTGTCCCTCTAAGCAGTAGACTCTACCTAGTGCAGTCAGATCATTCTGTAATGCAGGATGAGATCTGCAATCTGTCCCTAAAAGCAGTAGTAGTAGTAATCTCTATCTAGTCCACAATCAGATGATTCTGTAATGCAGGATGAGATCTGCAATCTGTCCCTCACAGCAGTAGTAGTAATCTCTACCTAGTTATTAGATCTGCAATCTGTCCCTTACAGCACCGGCAGCATCCTCTCCTTACACTACCCAGAGAGCATGTGACATGCAGCACTGTGACTCCAGCCTCATATAGAGGCTGGGTCACATGATGCACTGGCCAATCACAGCCATGCCATTAGTAGGCATGGCTGTGATGGCTTCTAGGGAAAACCAGTGAAACGCTTGTTGATTGGCTGCCCTGCAGCTATTCAACAGGTGGGATCAAATATCCGAACCCAGAACCCAAAGCCAAAATTTTTTTCAAATGTCCGGTTCGGGTCCGGGTCACGGACACCCCAAAGTTCGGTATGAACTTAGTTTAGTTCGGGTTCGCTCAACTCTACTTATAAAAAAAAAAAAAAAAAGATGTCATCTTCCCATTAATAGTCCCCTTTGTGTTGGTGACCCTGAACAGTTCCATACCCCCTTATCCATACCTCTGGCTTCAGGTGGTTATGTATTTACTGAGAATGAGCGGCAAGCAAAATAAATAAACCAAACAGCAAATAGCAGCAAGCTAAGGAGAGGTAAACACCATGCAAGGCCCCGTGCAGGAGCCAATTTTAAAAATTGATTGCCAAGCACTGCCTGAGAAATCGATGCCGAATAATGTTGCGGCAGTGGAAAAAAAAAAAAAAGTTGCAGCGTGGACCTACACGGCTCTCTGACTAATGAAAAGAAATTACTAGCCTGAATGTTGTAACTACCAACCCACTGTGAGAGCCAGAGATGGTGACAAGGCTGTAAGGAGAACTGCGAGCCAAATCAATATCGTACACGAGGAAATCCTTCTAATGAGGTGTATTAGAAGCCCGGGATAATGGCGATGGGAGACGGCAGCAGTAGGTTGAACGCCAATTACAGAAGACATCTAGGACAATGTATGGACATCAGTTTAAATCAAACAAATATTTATTAAACGGTTGCCAAACCTGTGTGTCAACTATTTATTTTATTTTTTCTTCTTTTTTTCATTTTTTTTTTTTTTTTTTTACTAAAAAGCAACTGTGGCAACATTTTACTTCTACGTTAAAGCAGAACTCCTACCAAACAAATAATAAGATAGAATGTAGAAATAATAAGATAGACATGAACAGCTCATTGAAAGCTGAAATAATATACTGTAACTAGCTTGTGATGCAATTTTCGGTTTCACAGTAATGCCCTAAATCAGTGGTTCTCAACTCCGGTCCTCGGGACCCACTAACAGGCCAGGTTTGCAGGATAACTGGAATACATCACAGGTGATATAATTTGCTGCTCAGTGATTGCAGTGTTCTAGTCTGCATCTCCCCAAGGTAATACTTAAAATCTGGCCTGTTGGTGGGTCCTGAGGACCGGAGTTGAGAACCACTGCCCTAAATAGTGCTTTTTTTCCGCCACTAGATGCCCTCAGTCTGAATTATTTAACCTGCCTCCTCTGAGCCCAGGTCATCCAAGACTCTCCCCCAGCTTGTGATTGGACAGTGAAAGGATAAGTAACTCAGTAATGAGCTCACCCCTATGTCACTCTGTTCTCTCCTCCTCTCAGCATGCTCTTTGTCAGAGCATAAACTGACTGGCTCCTTGTGCTCCATCTTCCTCACACATTCCAGCCCAATGTTACTTGCAAGGGGGAGAAGGCAGATAATTCATGTTGGGATTTGAACCCAGAGTACTTGTACTGTAACACACATGTAGTAACCAGGTTGCCTACCAAGGTTGCCTACACATTCACAATATAATGTAATACACCCTCGAAAGAGCCACTGGTGAAATTAGCCTTATTCCCCCAAATAGGACACATACAGCCATGCACATATCATTTTTTTCTACTCTTTCACTGGCTCCAAGAAACAGTCTAGGCTCTAAAGGTGTCTTTTTAGGGTTTTATTGGGACATAGAACACGGATGGGGTGAGGGAACATGGGATAACCAAGAACTGAACACTTTGAGGACTTTTCTCTAGCTTGCTGAGCCACAGAAAAATGTCCAACAGAATCTCTAAGTGCTGGCAGGAGACTAGGACTTTTCCCAAAGGACCAGTAACTGCACATAGTCACTAACTTCCAGTAACGGAGTCATCTACTCACACGGGCACAGAATCATCAGTTGCCTCCTTCTGATACCCACCAGGTACTCTCCAGTGAGTGAGACACAGACTTACACCCCCCATAGGACAGCTGGACACCTTTCTCCCAACTTCCTCCTGGCACTCTCCAGTGAGCTTCTCCAGACCCAAATGAACTCCAGTACTAAGCTGTTGTGAATAGGCCACCCAGCTGAAGCCTCAATGTCTTCTAGATGTCACATTCAGAAATCCTGCTCCAGCGACAGAGCCCCTGTACAGGGGTCTCCTCCAGCAGGACTGAAGCCAGGAACACTGCACTTCTGCCTCAAGACCCAGACTATTTATGGGCTCTTTCACCACCTTCTGTACACCCCCTCAGGAATTAGCTGGAGTCCCATAAATATTCAGGCTGCTTGCTCTGTTCTCTCTACCACCACACATCTAGAATCCTCTAGAATACAGGGGGAAGTAATCAGAGCAGCAGCCCGTGAGATACTGAGCAGACCTAAACAACCAACTTCAGCTCCACTGATTATAAAGGAGATAAACTAAATTTACCTAACAGCCAACACTACTCTAGGAAAGTGCTACGTTAACTTTTTTTGTGGCCCTTCCCACACACTCCCCCAGTTGGCCACTTAAAACCCATGTCTGTTTTCCTGTCCACTCCTACACAGGGAACACAGATCTGTATACAGTGTTCGATGATTACATCCAATGGACATCAGTGGAAAATGTTCAAAGATCGAGGGTAATTTGTTAGTATCCAGTCGAATACCCAGTAGCAATTTAGATTTGTCTTCTTAATTTAAAATGCATAATTCAGGAGGTTCCTTTTCGACTTGTTTAAAAATATTGCATGCTTAATTGATTTGCTACTTGTTATAATAAAGTCTAATTTAATTCAAATTGGATTAGCTGAGAAAATCAAACTAATTGTTTCCATTTGGTTAATAATATCTTCATTAAGCTTAAGCTGGGCCAGCAGATAGCAAGATGTATTTCACCCGTGTCTTTAATGTGCGTATCATATGTATCAAAGTATGTAGCATATACAGGCAGCTGTTCACTATGGTTATCATTGTTTCCTTGTAGCACATAATTAATGGGTACATCCCCTCCTGGGGGAATTTGGTCCCCCCCCTCTATTTGTTGGGTTTCTTGCATGAACCCTGGTTGCCTCTTGCGATGTAGGGACATATTGGCAGATTAACAAACTTTTGACAAATATGACCTTTGTGTTCGGCTACGTGGAAAACTGGCAATTCTTGGCCTTGAAGGCAAGCAAAGCCAAGAAGTCCATTGATGTAGTGATAGATCTTTATGGGTGTGACAGACCCAACCAGGACAGGGGCCTTTGGAGGGGACTGCAGGGTAGCTTCTTGCCTATTGACTATGGGCCCTGGCTTTTGAGGTGGCTCTATTATTGGACAATATGTGCCCGGCGGCACCCTTGGAGTGGTCTTGCTTCGTATTCGGGTCCATGTCTCCTCAAAACACAGACTCTGGGAACCTAGGACCCGGACACAGATTTGGGACCTTTGTGCCCAAACCAGCAATGACTGTTTTGCCCCCTCCTAGACTGTGAGATTTAGAGCAGATATTAATAAAATCAGCTCAAACCAACCTGATGCTGAGGTCTCCTGCTATAATCTGTTTATTAAGGTGTCTTTCTCCCACAGTATCATGTCCCCATTGTGTGCCTCCTAGGTGTGAATTCCCATTGTTAATCACCTATTGTGTCTGTCTACCTGCTAATCCTTTTAGAGATTTGCACAGCCCAAGGTTCCTATTGGGGAATTGGTGCCGAAAGGTCTGGGTGGGCATTAAGTCACCTAGGCTTGTCTAGGTGACTAGTTAGCTTACTGTTTAATTAGATGACTGTTTATGTTTATGCTGGCTGTTCTTTAGCTATGTTGATTATCTTACTGTTTGCATAATGTGATCAGTCTCTTATCTGATTTTGTGTGGTATTCTCCCCACTTCCCGACCGCCTGCCGTGTTTTCACGGCGGCAGTCGGGTTGCTGTATGTGAATCGCCATAAAAAGACAGCGATCTGCGAACGGCCGCTAGGGGGCGCTTCCCCATTCTGACAGTGCAGGCATGGGAGATCTACTGATCCCTGTCACTGGGATCAGTTAGATCTCTCATGCCCATGGTAGCCAGGGAACACACTTAACCTCTAGCTCCCCCCCAGGTTAACCCCTTCACTGCCAATGACATTTATACAGTAATCAGTGGACATTGAAATTTCTGATCGCTGAATAAATGTCATTGGTCCCAAAAAAGTGTCAAAAATGTCCGACATGTCCGCTGCAATATCGCAGTATCGCTAAAAATCGCAGATCACTGCCATTACTAGTAAAATATAAAAAAAAAATAAAAACCCCAGAAATGAATTCTCATCATCCGTAAATGCGGCCACTTTTGCGCAAGCCAATCAATAAATGCCAATTGTGATTTTTTTTTTAACACAAATATGAGGAAGAATATAAATCGGCCAAAACCGGTGAAAAAAATGTTTTTTTATATTTTTTTTTTGTATTTGTATTTTAGCAAAAAGTAAGAAATTTGTGTTTTTTTGCAAAATGGTCGCTCTTCTTTTGTTTATAGCGGAGATCAGAAATGATGCAGAGGCAATCAAATACCACCAAAAGAAAGCTCTATTTGTGGGAAAAAAAGGAAGCAAATTTTGTTTGGGTGCAAGGTCGCACGACCGCGCAATTGTCAGTTAAAGCGACACAGCGCCGAATCGCAAAAATGCTCTGGTCCTAAAGCTGGAATACCTTCCAGTTGGTAAGTGGATATATTCTGTGTGTATTTACAATAAAGTGAGTTCCAGTTTGCTCCTAAGTTAGTGTTGTCTAGTCCTCAGGTGCAATATTTAGCTATAATACTTTAGATTGTAAGCCCTTTAGATTGTAAGCTCCATGAAGGGCCCTCCTATTCCTTCTGTATTGAACTGTAGGTAAGTGTCCTGTCCCCCCTTGTTGGAAGGCAACATGGTTTAATATCATAATTCTGGAGTTTCACTGTCTGGTCGATATGGCCATCAGGCCTAAGTTGGAATTTACAAGTGGTCTAATATCATATTTCTGAAGTTTCACTGCCTGGTTGAGAAAGCCATCTGGCCTAGTTGGAATTCACAAGTTGACCCAGCAGGGTGTTTGGAACAAGGAGTCATAAATGGGCATTCATCTTCTATATCCTCGCATACGCCTCCTGCTTAGGGTTGCCACCTTATCTTCAAGCCAAACCCGAACACATTAGCGGCAGAGGGCCATTTTTATTCCCCTAGTATACACTATAGCAGGGATATGCAATTAGTGGACGTCCAGCTGTTGCAGAACTACAAGTCCCATGAGGCTTAGCAACACTCACAGGCATAAGCATGTGAGAGCATGTGAGCACACCCAGAGGCAGAGGCATGATGGGACTTGTAGTTTTGCAACAGCTGGAGGTCCGCTGATTGCATATCCCTGCACTATAGGATTATAAAAGACTCAGAACACCTTTGAGCGCCCCTAGGAGAGTAGTAATGCGGCGCATGATACACACTGTGGCAAACAGCAGGTGTGGCAAAACTGCTCTTGCTGACATACGTCCCACCCCCCAGGCAATGCCAAACCTGCCCCCAGACAGCTGCCCACCGCTCCCAGATGGCAACAGATTTGTGTGTGACTATCTCGGTTACATGGAGCCCCAGCCCAGTCTGAGTAATGTGTCCGGGTTTCAGGCAGACAGAAACCCGGACACATAATTCAAAACCCGAACTGTCCGGGTGAATCCTGGACAGGTGGCAACCCTACTCCTGCTGTGAAGTGCAGGTTTAGAGAAATGCCAGAAAAAACCTCCTGGTAAGGTGCGAATTAAAATTTCCTGAGCTACAGAACTTCAAAAGCCAGCTGTTGCTGAAAGATGACCCGGGTCAAATAACAGTGATTCATGGACATATACTGCCCCTAGTGGACAATACAAGCATGCTTCCTAGGGGCAGACAGAAGAAAGAAGAACTGCCTCTGATCGTTTACCATTTGCCAGAATTATGGATAGGCTGGCATATGGGTGTGTGGGGGTGTCTGAATGCAGTTTAAAAAGTATTGATCAGCTAAAAAGTTCCTCTTTGCATCATCAAGCCAGCAGAAGATACCCATCTCGAGGACGACTTACGTGAAGTATCATTTTTGTGTTTATATGCTCTGTATATTTTCTTTTAGTGTTTTTATGTTAGCATTTCTACTTTCTTTGTAATAAATTAGATCCTTGCTTATTTAAGCAGTGTGTGTATTTTCATAACTAACCTTGTTATCGCCGTCAATGTTATCAGAGCTTTGATATAGGCTAGTAAATTATAGGTCTAGACAAATTAACCACTTCCTTACTGGCACTTAAACCCCCTTCCTGCCCGGACCAATTTTCAGTTTTCAGCGCTGTCGCTCTTTGAATGACAATTGCGCGGTCGTGCGAAGTTGTACCCAAACGAAATTTGCGTCCTTTTTTTCTCACAAATAGAGATTTCTTTTGGTGGTATTTGATCACCTCTGCGTCATTTCTGATCGCCGCTATAAACAAAAAAAGAGCGACAATTTTGAAAAAAGAACAATATTTTTTGCTTTTTGCTATAATAAATATCCAAAAAAAATCTATAAAAAAAAATGTATTCATCAGTTTTGGCCGATATATATTCTTCTACATATTTTTGGTAAAAAAAATCGCAATTGCCGTTTATTGATTGGGTTGGGCAAAAGTTATAGCGCCTACAAACTATGGACATTGATTTATGGCGTTTTTATTATCATTTTTTTTTTTTACTGGTAATGGCGGCGATCTGCGATTTTTATCGGTACTGCGATATCGGGGCGGACATGTCGGACGTTTTTGACACTTTTTTGGGACCAATGACATTTATACAGCGATCAGAAATTTAAATATTCACTGATTACTGTATAAATGTCATTGGCAGTGAAGGGGTTAACCTGCAGGGGGCAGTGAAGGGGTTAACTATGTTCCCTGGGTGTGTTCTAACTGTGGGGGGGGGGCGGGGTTGACAGGGGCATGACAGATCTAACTGATCCCAGTGACAGGGATCAGTAGATCTGGCATGCCCCCCCTCACAGAACAGGGAACCGGCGTGTTTACTTCGGCGGTTCCCGTTCCTCCTCTCTGTAAGGAGATCGCGGGTCTCCGGCGGACATCGGGTCCGCGGGAGCGCGCCCAGCACAAGCCAAATGGGAGGACGTCTATTGATGTCCTCCCGGCATTTTAGAGCCGTGCTGTAGCCGTCATTCGGCTATGGCGCGAATGGCAGGTGGTTAATACATAGCAACCGGTTCCCAACAGGCTCACGTACTTTTACTGCTGCAGAGTAGCGCAAATCGGCGTTTATAAACGGTGATTGGCGCAGGCGCACCTAGGGGGCGAGTGCCCGCCAAACTCTCCCTGAGTGTGGCAGCGGGTTGGGTGGACTCGATGTCTGCGGGCGACCTGCGATTGCCTGATACAGAAGAAAAACAGGGAACCGCCGATGTAAACATGGTGGTTCCCCGCTCTGTCAGGCGGCATGACAGTGATCTACTGATCCCTGTCATTGGGATCAGTTAGATCTGTCATGCCCCTGTCAGCCCAGCCCACACACAGTTAGAACACACCTAGGGAACACAGTTAACCCCTTCACTGCCAATGACATTTATACAGTAATCAGTGGCTATTTTTAGCTCAGGAAGTGGACCCGCAAATCTGGTGAGAATTTTAGCTGGTATAATGTGTATGTGTTAAAGTTGATTGTATTGTTTATGCAAATTGTTTTAGGCCTGGTAGCTGGCTGGTTGTGCCGACAAATTTGGTGGGCTGATCACCCTTGGTTAAATGATGTACCCTGTAGATTTATCGGATAAACCAGACGCCTTTGAGGAGAAAGTGGGAGAAATATAGATTATATATATATATATATATATATATATATATATATATATATATATATATTTTTTTTTTATAATATAGATTATGTTTTTTGTTACCATGTAAAAGTAAAACTGGGCTAAGATCTGAGGTGTTAGGGTACAGTCAGCTGGTAGTAAGGAGGGTGTGGGACACTGATTTAATAGTGTCACCCTCCTGTAGAACTACAAGTCCAGGAAAGCTTTTAAACAGCTTTGTCTGTGTGTGTCATGTGCATTGTGTAAGCAGCTGTTACTGTGTACGGACCGGTCAAGCGAGCTTCAGTGTGAACTTAATTAGCATATCAGTGGAGGTCATTGGAATGTTCCTTAACCACTTCAGCCCACCTTAGGACCAGAGCACTTTTTGCGATTGGGCACTGAGTCACTTTAACTGACAATTGCGCGGTCGTGCGGTGTTGTACCCAAACAAAATTTGCGTCCTTTTTTTCCCACAAATAGAGCTTTCTTTTGGTGGTATTTGATCCCCTCTGCGTCATTTCTGATCGCCGCTATAAACAAAAAAAGAGCAACAATTTTGCAAAAAAAAAAAACCATTTTTTCTTACTTTTTGATAAAATACAAATCCAAAAAAAAATAATAAAAAAACATTTTTTTCATCGGTTTTGGACGATTTATATTTTCCTTATATTTTTGGCAAAAAAAAAAAAAATCCCAATCGGCGTTTATTGATTGGTTTGTGCTAAAGCTGCCGCATTTACTAATGATGAGAATTCATTTCTGGGGTTTTTATTTTTTTTTTAATTTTTTACTATTAATGGCGGCGTTCTGCAATTTTTAGCGGGACTGCGATATTGCGGCGGACATGTCGGACCATTTTGACACTTTTTTGGAACCATTGGCATTTTATACAGAGATCAGTGCTATGTAAATTCACTGATTACTGTGTAAATGCCATTGGTAGTGAAGGGGTTGACCTGGAGGGGGCGCTCTAAGGGTTAACTGTGCTCCCTCAGTGTGTTCTAACTGTATGGGGGCTGGGCTAGCAGGGGGAGGGGAGTGATCACGGCTTCCATATACAGGAGTGATCACAGCCCTTCCCCCTTTGTCAGAATGGAGATCCGTGTTTACATAACACGTAAGGGAACCCGGCAGTGTAGCATTACAGCTTCACTTTGGGCGCCCTACTGCGCATGCACGAGGCTCCGTAGCGCTCTGCTATTGGCCCGGCAGTCAGTAGCAGAGCGAGGAGGGAGCCGGGCTGCTGACAACAGCGTCCGCCGTCCCGAGCTCCCCGATGCGTGGAAAAGGACGCCTGTCTAAAGATGGGCGTCCTCTTCCCCCTCCCCCCAAAAGGTGCCAAATGTAACGCCTGAGGGGGGAGGAATCCAACCAGGGGAAGTTCCACTTTTGGGTGGAACTCCACTGTAAGTAATAGATATGTGCGTTTTTTGATTTTTACGTTTAAAATGAGAATTGTTGGAAAACAGCATTCGTTTTTTTGTTTTTTTCCTTATCATGGGGATCCATTTTTGGAGTCGGTTCAGCCTAGAGAAGTCATGGTTGCTTTGATAATTTGTTTGAGATTCAGAAGCCAGGAAAACTCAGTTCCTGGGTTCCAAGGGAGGTTCGGTAAGAAAAAAATGCAAGCAAATAGATTGTGGATGAGAATTTGATTCTGCTCTTGTTTTTCATTCCCAGAGCCCTGGTGGAGCGAAAGATTGGAGAGGTCTCCGGAACATGGATGAAAGATGTTCATCTGGTTGGCAGTCTGTGCCATGCCCCATCGCAAATTTGTTCTGATAAACATCCAGGGGAGAAGGGACAAAAAAAAGATTCAGATTAATACTTGCAATATAAGGTTTCTTTTCCTTATGGACAATTTAGTGTTAATGCTGCATCTGAAAGACTTTGCCCATCAACAAGACTTGTGGAACATTTTGCCGGAATCTCCCATGTCATTTATGAATGTAAAAATACTGTGAATACAAAGCGCAATGGGTTGGAGGTTAGGGAAGGAATACATAACCTATCCAATCCCGCAGAATAAGGAATGTAAAATATGTTGTTTTTTTTTTTTGATGAGGAATTGAAAGTAAGGAAATATGTTTTTAATGTGTGACGTGTATTGGCATAACTGATTTAACATGGTGCAGTACCCAGGAGGCTGACACTTAGGTGTCTGTTGGCCATGGGCGTCCACAGAACTTTTTCCAAGGGGGGCATAATTTCAAGGTCATCCATGCTCTGCCCCTTTTTGACAATGTCATAATTACATTATCACGGTCAGAGACTGCAGACGTAGTACAGGAGATGGTCAGAGACTGCAGACATGATCCAGGAGATGGTCAGAGACTGCAGACGTGATACAGGAGATGGTCAGAGACTGCAGATATAGCACAGGAGACAGTCAGAGACTGTGGACATGGTACAGGAAACGGTCAGAGACTGCATACATGGCCCAAGAGACTGTCAGAGACTGCATAAATGGCTCAAGAGGATAAGGACCTAGTGGGGAACCCCTGATCTGATCCCTGATTCCAGGGGGGGGCAATTGCCCCCCCTTGCCCCTACCTGCGGACACCCATGCTGTTGGCCAGACTGGAGAGCTCCAGATGACACATCAACGGGGTGAGAATTTCCGTGTAGAATTTACATTAGGAGGAGTCAGAGGCGGCTCTCTAATTAGGCAAATTAGGCGGTCGCCTAAGGCCTCGCACTCACAGGGGCCTCGTAGCCGCCTAATTTGATACTGACACCAGCACCGAGATAGAGAGTACTGACACCAGCACTTTAAAGCAGTTGTCTACCCCCAAAAGTGATTTTTGCCTACAGGTAAGCCTATAAGAAGGCTATAATAAGGCTTACCTGTAGGTAAAATGAATATCTCCTAAACCTGTATGGTTTAGGAGTTATTCCACTTGCAATGCAGTCTCTGACGTCACGGCGCATGCGCCGTGATGGCCCAGCGAAGGTCCGACGCATAGCGCCGGACCCTGCCAGAAGGTCCACCAGAAAGATGGGCTCCCACTCACAGCGACGGAGCCGCGAACCAGGAAGAATCCACAAGGGATCTTCGTTCTAAGGTGAGTATTTCATAATGAGCTAGTATGCGGTGCATACTAGCTCATTATGCCTTTACCTTACAAGTTTTTTGTTTTTTTTTCAGGTAGACAACCGCTTTAAAGATCTTAATAGATGCAATTTATAAAGTTCATTTTTTTATCAACGGAATTATTTTTCCTATTATGGGCGTGAGTGGGGCCTCATGTCTAGGTTTTGCCTAAGGCCTCACAAAGCCTAGAGCCGCCGCTGGGAGGAGTGTATTGCTCCCATGATTATGAGATAGAATCTCCCATTCTATGGCAGTGTAGGACCCACTAAGACGGGGGGCCTGTGAAGTAGGAGTGGGCTAAGCACTCTATGACCATATAGTGTGACGGACTCCCCGTATTTTAGTAGAAGATGTCCAGGTACTTTTAATTAGCCTTGCAGGTTTTAATGTCATTATTGCATGTGTGCGCTGTAATATGTCATTTTGTTTGGTGGTCTTACAGCAGCACCATCTCTAATATGATACATTATTATGGTGTGCCCCCCAAGTATGTACCTATTTGTCTATTGCAGATCCTGACCAGATCTCTTGGGCTGGAGCACCCCACCATTTCACAATTGCCTCTGATCAGTGTCCGCCTGAGACATAGGAAGAGTTCCCTAGATCTCCCATTAGGAGGAGTGTATTGCTCCCATGATCAGTGTTGCCAACCTCCGCGGTGTTTTTTACTGGCAAAACATGGGAAATTTACTGGCGGAGCACATTTTTTACGGGCAACCTGAAAAATAACAGAACTCCTATTAAAAACTAAGACAGTTGATATTTAAACACAACATGGAAACATTGACAATACCCTTATCAAGAATTTTTCCTTGGTTTACACTTAAAAAGTCAGCACAGCACAACAAATTATCAGCCCCTGATATGTATAGACAGTTGTAAAAATCACTGATTTTTACAAACTGTCAGTAAATTTACTGGCGGTTGGCAACCCTGCCCATGGTTATGAGACATAATCTCCCATTCTATGGCAGTGTAGGACCCACTAAGACGGGGGCCTGTGAAGTAGGAGTGGGCTAAGCACTCTATGGCCATATAGTGTGACGGACTCCCCGTATTTTGGTTGAAGATGTCCAGGTACTTTTAATTAGCCTTGCAGGTTTTAATGTCATTATTGCATGTGTGCGCTGTAATATGTCATCTTGTAGGGGTGGTGTCTCAATTTTAGCAGTCCTATAGAGAAGGTATCGGTTAGAGCAGTGTTCCTCAACTCCAGTCCTCAAGGCCCACCAACAGGTCAAGTTTTCAGGATTTCCATTATTTTGCACAGGTGATTTGATCAGTTTCACTGCCTTAGTAATTACCACAGCCAATTCATCTGAGGGAAATCCTGAAAACATGACCTGTTGGTGGGCCTTGAAGACTGGAGTTGGGGAACACTGGGTTAGAGGACATGTGGGACACCAGAGCTGGACATAGGGAGATCCACCTGGTTGAGGTCTTGTCTGAGTAGATGGAACCTTGCACAGGTGATGCCAGTGTCTACTCATAAAAACATTCTCCGTTGGAGAAAGGGTAACGACTCCAAAGAGTTCTAAGCTCTTCCCATAATATGCTGGCTACCAGGGTACAGTATGCCTTCACCACATGGCACTACAACGTCTCCCAGTGGTTGATAAAAACGTACTACCCTATATGTGCTGAATATACACTGAATCATGTGCAGTCATGATACCAATGGCTCGCTCCCAGAGATATGCAGACACGCTTATTTCCGAGGAGTAACCGAAAGAGAAGAAATGGGTTCAGCACTATATTAGCGGGAATAGGAGCAGGGATGAGTGTTATTAATGAAGTGGATCTCAGTATTCTGAGGAACAAACTCCCAGCCATAGCCTTAGACAGTAAGCGGGGCTTTCTTACTCAGAGAGAGATTAATGACATCCTTAATAGCACTCAACAAAGTAATATAAATACCCAGGTGAAAGTGGCTCAAGATTCTATCTACCATTTTAAGAGGTTGGTAGAGAGTGTGGTGGTACAAGGCAAGAATGTGCCATGGGCTCTGGCGTGCACGCAGGGGCAGACGGAATTATCAACCAACATCAAGCTGATCTCTACTGTATATCAGGGACAGTGGCCTTATGAGTTTGCTTCACAGCTCAGTAAGATTTTGCCAAAACACATCGCTTACTCTAATCCAAAATGGTGGTCTAATGCCTGGATGGGCTGTGCTAGTTTGGATTATATATGACCAGATGAGGGAACCGGCGCTGTCTATAAATTATAGTAATAAATAACAATGTATATCCACATAGCAACCAATTCAGTGATTGACACTTTAACCACTTGCCGACCGCCGATCGGCATCTGACGGCGGCAAAGTGGCTCGTTCCCGCAAATCGCCGTCATACGACGGCGGCTGCGGGAACGAATTTAGTGCTCACTGTGTCCAGGGGGGGGCCAGGGAGCGGGTGCGGCGGCTTCGATTGCCGCCGGCTACCCGCGATGGCCCCCCCGGAGCGAAGGAACGGAGGTCCGTGTATGTAAACACGGACCTCCGCTCTGTGTATACGAAGGCTGTGACCACTTCCCTTCCCCAGCTAGGGCAGTCCCCATACAGTTAGAACACGCCCAGGGAACATAGTTAACCCTTAGAGCGCCCCCTGCAGGTTAACCCCTTCACTGCCAATGGCATTTACACAGTAATCAGTGCATTTTTATAGCACTGATCGCTGTATAAATGCCAATGGTCCCAAAAAAGTGTCAAAATAGTCCGACATGTCCGCTGAAATATCGCAGTACCGCTAAAAATGGCAGATCGCCGCCATTACTAGTAAAAAATAAACCAAAAAAAAAAACCAAAAATGAATTCTCATCATCCGTAAACGTGACCACTTTTGCGCAAACCAATCAATAAACGCCGATTGCGATTTTTTTTATCGCAAATATGATGAAGAATGTAAATCGGCCAAAAACTGTGAAAAAAAATGTTTTTTTATATTTTTTTTTTGGATTTGTATTTTAGGAAAAAGTAAGAAATTTGTTTTTTTTTGCAAAATTGTCGCTCTTCTTTTGTTTATAGCGGCGATCAGAAATGACGCAGAGGGGATCAAATACCACCAAAAGAAAGCTCTATTTGTGGGAAAAAAAGGACGCAAATTTTGTCGCACGACCGCGCAATTTTCAGTTAAAGCGACGCAGCGCCGAATCGCAAAAAGGGCTCCGGTCCTAAAGCTGGAAAACCTTCCGGGGCTGAAGTGGTTAAGGAGGCCTGCCCAAGGTCGAAATCCTGGCCTCGGGAAAAACGCTAAGCCGCGACGCAGCGAAATTGACTTTTAACGCGCCAGCACGCTGTTTTAAACGCAGGAAAAAAAGGGTGTTTATCTCGAAAGAAAACCACCATAAACTAGGGGAGACGCAGTAAAGACTAGCGGCGATATTTGTTTTCTTCTCGCTGTTAAAACGTTTTTTTTTGTTTAAAGAATGAAAAAGGATTTTATGTTTAGGTTTTTTTTTTATATTTTTTTGTAAAAAAAAGTGTCAAAAACCGGCTAAATGTAAGAAGTAGTATAAACGCTATTTTTTTTA
>BLSH010268261.1:37594-50215 GCA_018402905.1 Glandirana rugosa
TACACTCACACTACGCTATACTGACACTACACTCACACTATATTGACACACTATACTGACACTACACTATAACTAACGCTACACTCATACTACACTATACTGACATACTACACTATACTGACACTACACTATACTGACACACTACACTATACTGACACACTACACTCACACTACGCTATACTGACACACTACATTCACACTACACTATACTGACACACTACATTCACACTACACTATACTGACACACTACACTCACACTACGCTATACTGACACTACACTCACACTATATTGACACACTATACTGACACTACACTATAACTAACGCTACACTCATACTACACTATACTGACATACTACACTATACTGACACTACACTATACTGACACACTACACTATACTGACACACTACACTCACACTACGCTATACTGACACTACACTCACACTATATTGACACACTATACTGACACTACACTATACTGACACACTACACTCACACACCACTATACTGACACTACACTATAACTAACGCTACACTCATACTACACTATACTGACACTACACTATACTTACACACTACATTGACACTACAATATACTGACACACTACACTGACACTACATTATCAGTATCAGTGGAAGGGAGAGGAATAGGACCCCATTGTTTGTATCTGTGGGAAGAACGCTGCTCCATCATCCGTGTCAGTGGAAGGAATCATGTCCCTTTATTGGTGTCAGTGGAAGAAATAGGGCCTCATCATTGGTGATGTCATTGAGAGGAATAATGCTTCAACATCGGTGTCAAAGGAATAAATCAAGCCTCATTGTTGGTACCAGTGGCAGTAGTTGTGCCCTATTGTTGGTAGCAATAGGAGGAATAGTGCCCCATTGTTGGTTTCATGTGAAAAGAGACTGTATCTACATTGAAGTTCTACATGGTTCACATTAAAATATGAATTGAGAGGTCGTATGATTCGAACGCAGTGCTTGACTTTATTTGTTGCTTTGCTAGCTCTCCTTGAATAGGAAAAGCGATCCAATTCAAAACCGCAGAACACAGAGCCGCATTCAGAAATATGTTCCATTGTAAATACAAGAACATATTACAATATAAATATAAGGGAAGAACATATTAACATAATAGGAAGCATTGATCAATAGCTTGCATGCCATAGCGTGCTCTGTTCGTTTTGTATAATAGCCAATGAAGATTCTATTAGCTTGTATACATATCTAGAATTCTGCGCTCCCATCTGTTCCGGAGCACCAGCAGTAATAACCAGCCAGGCCATGGCAAGACTGAGTTTTTATCATAGGACAAAGATTGCCTTGATCTACATTAGATTTTTGAAGTTGTTTCCAAGGTGACAATTGAATTGCTTTATTTTCTTGCTAGAGATCCTCATGTACCTTTCACATATATGAATAATTTGTTTTTATTCCTACACTCCTTCGCTAGTCACAATGCCCTCTGTTTCATTGGTAACAAGCCGTGTGGCTGAAAAAAAGAGATAGCTTTTTTTTTTTGTTGTTTAATATTTCATTGTAATGCTGTGTCTGGTTTGTCTGAATTCACTGATTTCAATCATACGGGCAGCTCGCCGTCTTCTCCACTTCATTACGGACATCATAAGCTATGGGCGCATCTGCAGGACAACTCAATCTCCTGAAGGTCCTACGGGGGGATTTCGGACCATCTAAAGGTGACCACGCGTGTTGAACTCCAACTATTCAATAATCCAAGGGCACACAACCAAAATTACCCTCTAAAGCAGCCTTTCTCAACCTTTTCAACACAGAGGAACCCTTGAAATTATTCTCCGGTCTCGGGGAACCCCTGCTAAAAATTAAAAATCTACAACTCGTGGTACATTAGTGTGATGGTCAATGGGAAGAATGCTCCTTACACTTGTGGTCATAGGGAAGAGTAACCCCATTACAGATAGCTAAAAAGATCAATAAGGTCATTGGGAATTTATCTGAGAGGTAGAAATTGACCATTGCTCAAGGAACCCCTTGCAACCTCTGCAGGAACCCTAGGGTTCCACAGAACCCTGGTTGAGAAACCCTGCTCTAAAGGAAAAAAAAAATCAACACTACTAAGAATAAATCCATATATTGTGTTGGAGATACAGACAATGATTCCGTCTGTCTCAAAGACCTGCACCCATAGGCATGACAAACATAGGAAAATGACTCCAAACAACCCCTTCCGTTGGTTAACCACTTCAGCCCCGGAAGGATTTCCCATGGTAGGACCGGAGCACTTTTTGCGGTTCGGCACTGCGTCACTTTAACTGACAATTGCGCGGTCGTGCGGCGTTGTGCCCAAACAAAATTTGCGCCCTTTTATCCCCACAAATAGAGCTTTCTTTTGGTGGTATTTGATCCCCTCTGCGTCATTTCTGATCACCGCTATAAACAAAAGTAGAGCGTCAATTTTGCAAGAAAAGACAATATTTCTTACTTTTTGCTAAAATACAAATCCAAAAAAAAAATATATAAAATAACAAATTTATTTATTGGTTTTGGCTGATTTATATTCTTCCTCATATTTTCCATAAAAAAAAAAAAATCGCAATCTGCGTTTATTGATTGGCTTGTGCAAAAGTTGCCGCGTTTACAGACCATGAGGATTCCTTTCTGGCGTTTTTCTTTTTTTTTTTACTAGTAATGGCGGCGATCTGTGATTTTTTGTGATATTGCGGCGGACATGTCGGACATTTTTGACGCTTTTTTGGTACCAAAGGCATTTATACAGCAATCAGAAATTTAAATATCCACTGATTACTGATTATAAATGTCATTGGCAGTGAAGGGGTTAACCTGCAGGGGGAGATCTAGGGGGTAACTGTGTTCCCTAGGCGTGTTCTGTGTGGGGGCTGGGCTACCAGGGGCATAAGAGATCTAACTGATCCCAGTTACAGGAATCTGTAGATCTCTCACATGCCATCTGACAGAGCAGGGAACCACTGTGTTTACGTGAGCTGTTCCCCCTTTTTTCTACTGTGCCAATCGATTGCGGCTCTCCAGCGGACATTGAGTCCGCCCGACCTGTGCCCACACTGCTAGGGAGTGTGACCGGCATGAGAGCTTTTATAGACGGCGATTTTTGTTTTTTTACCGGTAATTTTTATCGAGACTGTGATATTGCAGCGGACATGTCGGACATTTTTGACACTTTTTTTGGGACCAATGCCATTTATACAGCGATCAGAAATTGAAATATCCACTGATTACTGTATAAATGCCATTGACAGGGAAGGGGCCAACCTGCAGGGGGCAGTGAAGGGGGTAACTGTGTTCCCTAGGCGTGTTCTAACTGTGAGGGGGCTGGGCTGCCAGGGGCACCGGAGATCTAACTGATAATGGTTTTGACAAAGCACTCTTGGAAGTGTGAAATGCGGCAACCTTATCCCCCCACCCCCCCCCCCCCGCTTGTATCCCCCATTTTTGCTCATATTTTCAATAAAAGAATCTGCTTTTTATCAGTGGGTGTGCTGCCATTCTGGATTTTTCTTCTCACCAAAACACTACTTGATCATGCACAAGGGACGCTTTTTCAACCTCCCCTGAACGATTTTTTCTTTTGACAGCTAGAAGCCAGCGCCTAAGGCTCCATTCACACCTAGGCATACCGTTTTGCGGGGGGAATCGCCGCAATTTTGCCCGCAATACAGAAATGCCACAAATCATGGGATGTCCTTATGATCCCCGCTATTTTCAATGGCATCAAATCGTGGCGGTATTCTGGCGTGATTTTGGGCGCCGATTCGTGGTGAAATCGATGTAAAAACATGCGGGCAAAATCGTGGGACGCCTGACGCCAAAAGAGCTTCTTTGTGGAGTCTGGCATCCCACGATTCTGCTCGTGTGCGGATCGGCAGCCAAAATTGCGGCAGAACAGCGTCGCATTTGATGCCATTGAAAATAGCGGGGATCGCAAGAGTGTTCCGCGATTTGTGGCATTTCCGAATCGCGGGAAGAATCGCGGCGATTACACCCGCAAAACGGTACGCCTAGGTGTGAATGGAGCCTAAGGCTCGCATAGCGTTTTAAGGCAGAAAGACACGTGTTTTTGCCACGATTTTTTTTTATCAATGTAAAAAGTAGAAAAAGAAAATCGTCCAAATCAAGCTACAAAAATACCTCCTGAACTTTTTTGAGCTCAGGGCGTTTGGCTCCAGGCGTTTTTGAGTGGAGATGTGAACCATCTCCATAGGGAATCATTGATTTTTTCCCCTCCAGCATTTTGTAGCTTCAGGCTTCAAGTTACAAAATGCTCAAGTGTGAAACGCCTGTTTTCGCCGCGTTTTGCATTCCGCGTTTAGCCACATTTTGCTGCGTTCGCGTCTAGGAGCGTTTTTGAAAAAAAATAGATTTTTTTTTTCTTTTTTTAAATGGAAATGCCCGTAAGCGAAACGCTCCTAGACACCGCGTTTAGGCACGTTTATTGACGTTTACAAGTTGTTTGGCGTTTCAAATGCCTCTATGAATTGGCATCTGAACCCATTTTTTTGCGTTCCAAGAAAAGCCTCTAAACTCAACTGCCTGGAAACGACCTTAAACGACCCTGTGTAAATGTACTGATAAGATAACATAGAGGAAAGTTCAGGGCAGCTGGAAAAAAACGTCCAAATGCCCCTGAATGTCCGTTTACCAGCCTTAGGCCCCATTCACACCGGAGCGTTTTGTAGCTTGAAGCCTCAGGCTACAAAACGCTGGAGGGGAAAAAAATCAATGATTCTCTATGGAGACGATTCACATCTCCACTCCAAAATGCCTGAAGCCAAAAGCCTGAAAATGTCTGAAGCTCAAACTAATTCTGGAGGTATTTTTTCAGGCAGATTACAGGCGTTTTTCTGCTTTTTACATTGGTGGCCTTTTGACCTGTACAAAATCACGGGAGAATTGCGGTAAAATCACAAAACTTTTTTTTTTAGTTTTAGACAGGGTGGAGAGGGATTAGAACCCTTGTCAGTTTTGATTGCTGTCTCTGCCCCCATTAAGGAGATTCCCTCTCTCTATTTGTCCTATTTACCATTATCATTGAAACGAAAAGTAAAAACAAAACCTAAAATTTTGGATTGTCCCCAGAAAAGTAATAGAGGGGAAATCTTCCAATGAGGACTCTAGTTCTGGTGACCTGGAGGTCACGAAGAAATTCCTTTAATTTGCAGAGATTTCCTCTCACTTCCTGTTTGGCTATGGGACAGGAAGTGAAGGGAAATCTCCACAATGGGACACCGATGGCAAAACCAAAAAAAAAATATCTGATGGTGTTACAACCCTCCCTTACTCTATCCAAAATGAAACAAAAAAGTTTTGCCCATAGTTCTACTTTAAAATTAATTTAAGATTCATTTAAACGTCAAGTGTACTATAAACTTCGAAAAACACCCCCTACCCCCCTAGCATTTCTAGTTGCAGCCATCTTGAGTAAGGGCAGATGATTCATGTAGCATTTACTTCCTGGGCTCCATCGGCCCTTACCTCAGGCATGCAGGCAGGAGGGTGTGCTTAGATGAGAAAGCCATTCCTCCAGATAAAGACTCCTGGGATGTATGACATCACCTTGGCCTAGGCCAGAAACCAGGAACCAACTGAAGAAATGCAAAAAAAAAAAAAAGTTTAAAACAAATAAATATAATATACCTTGAGACCTATTTATTAACCACTTACTGACCGCCCGCCATCATTATACTGCGGTACTTTGCTATGGAGAACCGTTGTTATGGTAGCAGATAGCTATCATAACCCTGGTATAATTTTTTACAGAGGGCGGTCCGCTTTCAGATAAAAGTGGTCTCTGCGGCGGATTCGTAGCAAGATCACTTTTATCAGGGGCGGGAGAGAACCGGAGCTGTCGGTAGCGGCGGTGACGATGCGATCCTTTACCCTCAACGCCTGGATTCTGACTGAGGGGAAGATGGCCACTGCTCAGCTCCATTACATTGAAGGGCAGAAATTACATTTTTTTTTTTTTAATTGCATTTTAGTGTAAATGTGAGATGTGAAGTCTTTTTGACCCCGGATCTCATATTTAAGAGGTCCTGTCATGCTTTTTTTCTATTACAAGGAATGTTTACATTCCTTGTAATAGGAATAAAAGTGATCACATTTTTTTTAAAAAAGGACAGTGTAAAAATAAAAAGTAAAGAAAATAATAAAAAAATTTTTTTAAAGCCCCCCCCCCCCCGAGCTTGCACACAGAAGCAAACGCATACGTAAGCCTCGCCCGCATATGAACGCGGTGTTCAAACCACACATGTGAGGTATCGCCACAATCGTTAGAGTGAGAGCAATAATTCTAGCACTGGACCTCCCCTGTAACTCAAAACTGGTAACCTGTTGGGATTTTTAAACGTCGCTGATGGAGATTTCTAAGAGCCAAAGTTTGTCGCCATTCCACAAGCAGGCGCGATTTTGAAGCATGACATGTTGGGTATCAATTTACTGTACTCGGCGTAACATTATCTTTCACAATATGGAAAAAAATTGGGATAACTTTACCGTTGTCTTATTTTTTTATCTCAAAAAATTGAATATAAAAAAAAAAAGGCGCTTGTAAAAGTTGTAAAAGTATTGCAACGTCCGCCATTTTATTCTCTAGAGGGTTATAAAAAAAAAATGTTTTCTAGCAAGTGTACTTTTTCCAAAAAAGATTGCGCTTATAAGACTGCTGCACAAATAAGCCATTTTATTTTCTAGGGTGTCTGAAAAAATATATATATAATGTTTGGGGATTTTAAGTAATTTTCTAGCAAAACCTGATTTTAACGTGTAAACACCAAATCTCAAAAAGAGGCTCTGTCCTTATGCGGTTAATGCTAGCAGGATAATGGTTAAAAATAGTCAATGTTGATTGAGAGAGTTTCGCTTTAACTAAACAAAGTCCACCTTAACCACTTGCTGTCCGCAATCTGACGGCGACAGAGTGGCTCGTTTTCGTTATGGGCTGCCCTTTTCCCAGCCAGGGCAGCCCACACACAGTTAGAACACGCCCAGGGAACACAGTTAACCCTTAGAGCGCCCCCTCCAGGTTAAACCCTTCACTGCCAATGGCATTTACACAGTAATCAGTGCATTTTTATAGCACTGATCGCTGTATAAATGCCAATGGTCCCAAAAAAGTGTCAAAATGGTCCGACATGTCCACTGCAATATCGCAGTACCGCTAAAAATTGCAGATCGCCGCCATTACTAGTAAAAAATAAAAAAACAAATAAAAACCTCAGAAATGAATTCTCATCATCCGTAAACGTGGAAACTTTTGCGCAAACCAATCAACCAATCAGATTGCGATTTTTTTTTTTTTTACCAAAAACATGAGGAAGAATATAAATCGGCCAAAACCGATGGAAAAACAATGTTTTTTTTTATATATTTTTTTTTTTTTTTTGGATTTGTATTTTAGCAAAAAGTAAGAAATTATTTTTTTTTTTTTGCAAAATTGTCGCTCTTCTTTCGTTTATAGCGACGATCAGAAATGACGCAGAGGGGATCAAATACCACCAAAAGAAAGCTCTATTTGTGGTAAAAAAAGGACGCAAATTTCACTTGGGTACAACGTCGCACGACCACGCAATTATCAGTTAAAGCGACGCAGTGCCGAATCACAAAAAGTGCTCTGGTCCTAACATGGGAAATCCTTCCAGGGCTGAAGTGGTTAAAAAGAAACCCCGTGGCATTTTTAATTAAACATCGTCTTATATGAATGACCCCCAATTTAACGTTATAGAAAGGTAGATAGGCATAGCTTGTGCCAGTCATGTGACCCAGGGGCCCCCATTCCCGTGGAACTCCTCACCCATAGTGTTAATTGTGTGGTGAGCAAACAATTTAAGGCTCAGTGTAGGCACAGCGGAAGATTAGCTGCAAACAAACCCGCGTCCCGGTGTGCAGGAATCTATACCGGCGCTAATGTTTGGCACGGCATAATAGTAAATTGTAGCCGGAGGAAGCAATGCATTGTGTTACCTGGAAACAGAGCTTTTTCTTCCCGTTCTCTAGTAATAAACTGACTGTTCCTTCTGAAAACATGTTAATTTCTCTCCCTAATATTTATCAACCCCATCCTGACAATTTTCATTTCATGCTGTTCTAGGTTTTGTCATTTAACTGAGTGCCGCAATTAAAGAAGGACTCCGCTAAGCGCCGATTGCATCTGAACTAGCTAAATACAAGCCTTTCTTATACGAGTTGCTTATTGTCCTAATATAGATTTGTTTTCTATATTTATTATGGTCTGTGCCAAAAAAATAACATTTTTTTTATTTTTTCAGGCAAATATAAAATATAACATTACAGAGTTGCAGTAATTGCTAAAAAATAAATATCTGCAGGTGATGTAATAGTTATTCCTGGTGAGTATCACTGCCATCCACCACCTTGAAATGCAGTGGCGGCTGATGCTTTTTTTTTGGGGAAGTGGCAAACAACCACCCCCCCGTTGGTCAGTCAGTTGGCGGCAACCCCACCACCCCCGGGCACTTACCCCATCGGTTGCGGGTGGGCAGCAGCCAGGTGCCTGTGGGCAGCTGGTGGGTTGCGGGCTCCAGTGGGTGGGCAGTGGGGTCCGGCTATCAGCAGGTGGGTTGTGGGCTACGGTGAGCAGCAGGCTTCTATGTGTGTGTGGCGGGCAGGCTCCTGTATCTTCAATGTAACACAGCGGATTCCGCCGTGCGGTTCCTCGCTCCTTCTCCTAGGCGTTCAATAAGATCGCCTGTCCTTTCAGCCATTTGGGTGACGGGTCTCAGACCCGTTTCTTGATAGGCCAGGAGGATCAGTATGGCGATAGCGGCGCCCGTGCACCTCTAATGGATAGGCCACCACTGTTGAAATGTGAATCTGTGCATCAACACCCCCACCAGAGGCTGGAAGACTTGCTTACCAGCTCACATGGACCTCTCACCACAAGAGGTCAATAATGCTTGTGGCTCTATACCCATCCAGGGCCTTTTATGACTTCAGAGGGTCTTCCCGAATTGATATATCAATCTTCCTGACACAATTGTCATCAGAGCATAGGCGTGCGCACATAGGGTGGCAGGTGTGCCCGGGCACACCCTAATCGCCCTGTACTGTGCAGATTCTCCCTCCTGCCTGGCTGCAGAGAAAGGGACTGGGAAATCTCTGCCCTCTGTCTCTTTCTCTGTCTCAAAAGTGAGACATCAGGGGTTTGTTTAGACCCCTGATATTTCATCAAAGCCCCCAGCAGGGCCCCTAAAATAAATTGTAAAAAATAATAAAATATAATATTGTAAAAAATAATAAAAAAACTAAATTGTAAAAAACAAATAAAATAAAAATAAACTACTGAAACCTATCTCTGCCCTACTGACACCGTCCTCTGCCCTTCTAACATAAACACACACTCATGTTTGTTTGCGCTTTGTGGTGCACACCCTAATGCAATAGGCTGAGCACAACTATGCATCAGAGTACCCCAAAATGAAAAAGGTTCCACATAGTATAAAAAGCGTAAAAATGAATAAATGCCTTAAAATCATATGCGTCAGTCAGCACACATACAAACAACCCATCCTTCCAGGATTTGAAGATTATGGTGACGTCAGCGTGTCGCTCCACCCTAAGTGTTTCGTCATACGTTGACGTTGTCCAAGGGCACGCATGCATGGCGAAACATTTAGGGTGGAGCGACGGGCTGATGTCACCATAACCCTTGAGTCCCAGGTAGGACGGGTTGTCCTATTCTGTGTATGCTAAAAAATGCACTTACATCAATGATGCATAAATAAATGCCTTAATATTGTATGCGTCGGACAGCACACATACAAACTACCCGTGTGTTTTTTCGTGCATTTCAGAAACATGCTGCACATGGAGGTTGTGCTTGTGGTGCCATTAATCGCATTTATCTTGCAACAAAACTCACTACAAACGCACCAAAATAAGCACTGCAAAAACATACAGTGCTCCGTACCTGAAACGATTCTGGAGTAGGGATGGGCCTAACACACTCTGCTTCGGTTCGCACCAGAACATGCGAACAGGCAATACATTTGTGCGAACACGCGAACCCTATTAAAGTCTATGGGACACGAACATGAAAAATCAAAAGTGCTCATTTTAAAGGTTTATATGCAAGTTGTTGCCATAAAAAGTGTATGGGGACCCGGGTCCTGCCCTAGGGGACATGTATCAATGAAAAAAAAAAGGTTTTAGATCAATAATTTTTTCAGGAGCAGTGATTTTAATAATGATAAAAGTGAAACAATAAAAAATAAATATCCCTTTAAATATTGTGTCTGGGGGGACCCCTTAGTCTGCCTGTAAAGTGGCGCATCTCTGTGATGTTTAGAACAGAGCCCATCCGCAAAATGACATTTGTAAAGGAAAAATTGTCATTTAAAATCGCTCGCGGCTGTAATGTATTGCCGGTTCCCAGTAATGTACATCGTTTTTACTGGATATGTAATATACAGCGTTTGCATTTATTCTTTTATGTACTTTTTGCTTTTAAACTATTCATAATAAAATATTGATACATTTTATACTCTGTTATCATAATCTTTTTGGGGTGACTTTGCCTTTAAAATCCCAGGGGCAACTTTCTGTTGTTGTGTAGTCTATTTGGGATGTGGCAATAGGCTTTCTTCCCCCTTCCCCAATTTACCCCAATTGGGTCAGTATACCCCTGCAGTGGTCCATCTTTAGCCTTTAATAAGGAGGCCCCCCCCCCCATGTGAATGAGTATCGGTATGATGTACCCCTACCAATTCCCCAAAAAAGTGTCAAAAAAGAAAAAACCACAGGAGACAATTAGGGACAAGTCCTTTATTAAAAAAGAAAAAAAAAGTGTCCCCCACTGTAATCCATCATCAATCACGGACCCGAAAAAAAACAAACCTGCAACAGCTCCTCCTCCATGGGATGGCTCTCATGACTGAGCTTTGACAGTTTATTTATAGTCAAGGGCAGGCCACCTGGTGACATAACTGAGTGACCCCGCCCCCTCTGAATCACATGCCGTCAGAAGGGGCCTACGCCACCGGGTGGCCCCGCCCTTGCATATAAATAAACTGTCAGAGCGAAAAGAGATCAGGCGGTGGCAGCCCTCGCATCGGGGAGTAGCTGTGCGCGCCATCATCTCAATACATTATTAGGTGCTCCGTGGCGGTTGAACTTGCCAAGAGCGGCCCATAATGTTCTACATTCGAGGAACGGGTTAACGCCCGATGTTCGAGTCGAACTTGAGTTCGACTCAAATATCAGGCCCATCCCTATTCTGGGGCTACTTAGGAGCATTTGTCATACATAGGGTAGCCATTTCAATAGGCTGCCCTATGCATGGCGCACCTTAGGCCCTTTTCACATGGGCTTGGTCAGCAGGGAGATCGATCCGCTGATCCGCGCTGAGCAGGTGGATGACAGGTCCTTCTCCGCTCACTGTGCAGAGACGGACCTGTCAGAGCTCTGCTCTCCTCTATGGGGAGATCGGATGAAAATGGTCCGCCTGTCCGTTTTCATCCGATCCCATCCGAAAATAGGGTCTCTATCCGTCCATCCATCTGGATTTCACGGACAGGATCGGATCGGATAGCAGTGCGTTTCAGCGGACACCCGCTGACATCTGCTGCTCCATAGAGGTGAATGGAGGGTCCGATCAGGTCCGCCTGAAAAACTGACAGGAGGTCTGGATCAGAAAGCCAATGTGAAAGGGGCCTTACCGCATGAAAAACGCACAAATAAATGCGAGCGTGAGCGCACGTTCCCGCTATGCTCGGGTGTAAACGGGGATTAATGCAGCCAAAGTGATACTAGAGCAGGAATTCCTCAAGTATAACTTCCAAAGTTTAATATAACTGTCTACTGGAAATGAAAGCACTTCTCCCGGAGTTTTCTCTCTCTTATCCGCCACTTTATAAAAACGCATCATCTTCTGCAAGTCATTTTTCAGACAGGCACGACGCTCTCAAGAACCGGTGTTCACAGTATGCCAAAATTCCGTTCGCTATTTCCTTAATTTAGAAAATGGATGGTGAAATTGTTTCTGAAAAATGTCATACATACTTTATTTCCATACGCCACTTTTTATTGGTTGATTCCTCTGTGATTGTGGGTCCCCTTTTCTCTAACAAGCAAAAAATATATATATATATATAAAAAATATAAAAAATAGAAGCCGTGCATAACCACTCCACTTTCACCATTTTTTTACTTAGGGCGTGCCAATCACACCCCAAAAAAAGTTAGCAAAATACTTTGGGTCTCCTCCCATGGCTGCATTCACCATCAAATCCCAGCCAGTGGTATCACTAGGGTTGGTGTCACCCGGTGCGTTAAAACATGGTGTCACCCCCCCACCCCATTATAACAACTGCCACCCCCCCTTCAATTATATGTACCCTCCTCTGGGTTTCATAAAACGATTGAAAAAAACCCCACACTAACCGTGCGGGATTCATTTTTTTACCACTTTCACCTCACCAATACGTGCCGAAGATAAAAAATATAAAAAATATATATATATATATAAAAAACGAACAATCTCTTTTCCCCTGGGTGTTAGTGTCTCCTTAGTTGGTTATTTTTCACCGCATACCTTTATTTCATACATACTGTAAAAAGTCTTTGTTAAAGTGGTAGGTAAAAGATTTA
>BLSH010268261.1:51213-62378 GCA_018402905.1 Glandirana rugosa
CTTTATTATAATTCTCCTGCAGCCCCCCTTTAGTTAGAATTCTCCTGCAGCCCCCCTTCAATTTTAATTCCCCTGAACTTCACAATCTTACATTGCATGCAACTCCTCTGCACCCCCCCCAGGAGGGTCTCTCACCTCTACCCCAGCAGCCATCACTCTGCCCATTACCGGGACAACTGGGGAACACACGTTGCGTGATGACGTCACTACATCCAGTGGGGGAGCGAGCTGGACTTGTCCTGCAATGGGAGGAGGAGAGGCGAGGTGGACAGAGAACCAACCATTCACGTCGTCCCTCCTTAGAGGTCACTGCCTCTCCTCCAGTGTTGTCACCTCATTCCAGTGGTAGCCCCTCACATTCACTATATTGCCAAAAGTATTGGGACGTCTGCCTTTACAAGCACATTAACTTCCCTCCCTTGGGGTGTATCATTATGCTGGCTTGGCTTCAGGATACTACTTCACTGAGCGTCACGTGGGTACCATTCAGCGCATGAGTAAGGATCACCCAAGCCATCACCTATGATGATAGGAGACCTTCCAGAACACCTATTGAATAAAAATACACTATATTATCAAAAGTATTGGGATGCCTGCCTTTACACACACATGAACTTTAATGACATCCCAGTCTTAGTCCGTAGGGTTAATATTGAGTTGGCCCACCCTTTGCAGCTATAACAGCTTCAACTCTTCTGGGAAGGCTGTCCACAAGGTTTAGGAGTGTCTATGGGAATGTTTGGCCATTCTTCCAGAAGCATATTTGTGAGGTCAGGCACTGATGTTGGTCAAGAAGGCCTGGCTTGCAGTATTCACTCTAATTCATCCCAAAGGTGTTCTATCGGGTTGAGGTCAGGACTCTTTGCAGGCCAGCCAAGTTCTTTATGGACCTTGCTTTGTGCACTGGTCCAAATCATTTGGTGGAGGGGGATTATGGCGCGGGATTGTTTTTCAGGGGTTGGGCTTGGCCCCTTAGTTCCAGTGAAGGGAACTCTTAAGGCGTCAGCATGCCAAGACATTTTGGACAATTTCATGTTCCCAACTTTGTGGGAAGAGTTTGGGGATGGCCCCTTCCTGTTCTTACATGGCTGCGCACCACTGCACCAAGCAAGGTCCATAAAGACATGGATGAGCGAGTTTGGGGTGGAGGAACTTGACCGGCGTCGCAGGCAGAGTGTTTTTTTGTTGTTTTTTTTTTTTATCGGGTCGGTAGTGGCGGAGGAAGACATTATGAATCACGTTGGATCTACATCAAGGGACGTTATTAATTTTTAATAAAGTATTTCATTCCCTAGGATCTCTGCTAAATAAATAAATGTATATATATATATATATAATTTTTACATGTAGGAGAATGTTTTTTTTTCCCCAAAAAATTGCATTTGAAAAGTTGCTGTGCAAATAGCGTGTGACAAAAAAATGCCATTTTATTCCCTAGGATCTCTGCTAAATATATATATATATAACGTTTGGGGGTTCTGAGTAATTTTCTTGCAAAAAAAAAAATATGATTTTTACATGTAGGAGAATGTTGTTTTTTTTTTTTACAAAAAAAAAAATTGCCATTTCATTCCCTAGGATCTCTGCTAAATATATACTGTATGTATATATATATATAATTTTTAGATGTAGGAGAATGTTTTTTTTTTTTCCTAAAAAATTGCGTTTGAAAAATTGCTGCGCAAATAGCGTGTGACATAAAAAAATTCCCTAGGATCTCTGCTAAATATATATATAATGTTTGGGGGTTCTGAGTAATTTTCTTGCAAAAAAAAAAAAAAATTGATTTTTACATGTAGGAGAGGAGTACCAGAATTGGCCCGACTATAAGTGGTTAAATTAAAAATGTATAAGATGACATTTTTTAATATAAAAGGAGGTTGTGATAAGTAACTGTTTCTGCCGGGTTAAAACTAAAATGTGGGTCACATGATGGAAATCGTGTTTTATTTTAACAAGTTTTGATTTAACACTAAAAAACATAACTTCATCTAGCAAAAAAAAAAAAAAAGAAGAGATAAAAAACCTGTGAATTGGGTGCTAATGTGAATTAATAAGGGCCTGACATTTTCTCTCCTTGATGAATGAAGTTATCGCACCTTGAATCCTGCCTGTTCTGCTCCTTACGTTATGCCTTAGCTGAGCTGCACAGTAATTCAATACAAATAAGCACCGTAAATAAAGACGTAACATTAGGTGCAGATCCACAAAAAATAAAAAAATAAATAAAAAAAAAAAAGAAAATAATTTACTTCTACAGCCATCAACTTGTTTTTCTGCATTGTAAAATTCCTGTTTTCATAACAATTTCGGTCGATATATTTTAAAGCGCAATAATGAAACGATGACAGGCGATCAATAGTAATGAAATTACTAGCCAGATCGCTGTAATTATCGCTGAAATGTGTTGTTGAGGAAAAAAAAAAAAAAGGGAGAAAAAAAAAAAAGTACATTTCTCAATTAAGTAAAAAAAAATCTATTTTGTGGAACAAATGCATATTTTTTTCGGGGGAAAAAAAAAATCCATTTTTAACCAATAGCCGGTAACTTTCCTTTCTCCCTGGAAAGCTCCGATCGACTTTCATTTTTCAATCACTGCCGACGCGTCTGGGCGTGCAGCTTATTGCTATGCTAAGGGCAAGCACATTTAATTAAAGCATGGATATATTGTCTTTTGAATAAAGAAGAAATCTCGATTGATTTACAGAGAAATGTCTTCTCGCAGATTCTGGCAGCCCATCTGGTCTGATTTATTAAACCCTCTAAGGGACGCAAAAAAATATTAAAAATACTTTTTTTTTTTTTTTTTTTTGGTCTTTTCAAGTAAAAGTTTTGCAGGTGGATTCTTTAAAATGTGGCGAGGAAAGGAAACGGAAGATCAAAATTGTAATATTAAAGACCGGCATTCGTTTTTCGTGTCAAAACTATTAATCATTAACCGCTTCCTCACTGGGCACTTAAAGCGGGATTCCACCCGGTACAAAAAGCATAGCTGCTGACTTTTAACAATCAGACACTCACCTGTCCCAGGCCCCAGCGATGCGGCCGCTCTTCTCCCCCTCCCCTCGGCGGCACTGGCATCAGAAGTGTGGGCACCCGAGTTTGACTTCAACTTGTGAATGGCCGGCATATCTTCTGGGACCTGTGAGGTGTCGCAGAAGATCGCCGGGTGGAAGGGAGAGGAAGGTGAACTTCCTTCTGGAGCCGCGGCTCTAGGAGAGGAAGTGGACCTGGGACCCTGTGAAAACAGCGTCCCGCCCCCCCCCCCCAAAAAAAAAATGACATGCCAATTGTGGGATGTCGGGGGGTCAACTTCCTTTACAGCGGAATTCCACTTTTGGGTGGAACTCCGCTTTAAACCCCCCTCCTGCCCTGGGCTAATTTTCAGCTTTCAGCGATCTTGCGCTTTGAATGACAATTGCGCGGTCGTGCAGCTCTGTACCCAAATTAAATTTGTATCATTTTTTCATTCATCTTCATTGATGTGCACTGATGAGGCTGTACTGATGGGCAATGATAGGCTGCACTGATAGGCACTGATAAGGCGGCACTGAAAAGGTGGCACTGGTGGGCACTGATGAGCTGGCACTGGTGATCAGTGGGAAGAATGTTCCTTACATTGGTGATCAGTGAGAAGAATGCTCCTTACATTGGTGATCAGTGGGAAGAATGCTCCTTACATTGGTGGTCAGTGAGAAGAATGCTCCTTACATTGGTGGTCAATAGGAAGAATGCTCCTTACATTGGTGGTCAGTGGGAAGAATGCTCCTTACATTGGTGATCAGTGGGAAGAATGCTCCTTACATTGGTGATCAGTGGGAAGAATGCCCCTTACATTGGTGGTCAGTAGGAAGAATGTCCCTTAAATTGGTGATCAGTGGGAGGAATGTTCCTTACATTGGTGATCAGTGGGAAGAATGTTCCTTACATTGGTGATCAGTGGGAAGAATGCTCCTTACATTGGTGGTCAGTGGGAAGAATGCCCCTTACATTGGTGATCAGTGGGAGGAATGTTCCTTACATTGGTGATCAGTGGGAAGAATGTTCCTTACATTGGTGATCAGTGGGAAGAATGTTCCTTACATTGGTGGTCAGTGAGAAGAATGCTTCTTACATTGGTGTTCAGTAGGAAGAATGCCCCTTAAATTGGTGATCAGTGGGAAGAATGTTCCTTACATTGGTGATCAGTGTGAAGAATGTTCCTTACATTGGTGATCAGTGGGAAGAATGTTCCTTACATTGGTGATCAGTGGGAAGAATGCCCCTTACATTGGTGGTCAGTAGGAAGAATGCTTCTTACATTGGTGGTCAGTAGGAAGAATGCCCCTTAAATTGGTGATCAGTGGGAGGAATGTTCCTTACATTGGTGATCAGTGGGAAGAATGCTCCTTACATTGGTGGTCAGTGGGAAGAATGTCCCTTACATTGGTGGTCAGTGGGAAGAATGCCCCTTACATTGGTGATCAGTGGGAAGAATGCCCCTTACATTGGTGGTCAGTGGGAAGAATGCTCCTTACATTGGTGGTCAGTGGGAAGAATGCCCCTTACATTGGTGATCAGTGGGAAGAATGCTCCTTACATTGGTGGTCAGTGGGAAGAATGCTCCTTACATTGGAGGTCAGTGGGAAGAGTGCTCCTTACATTGGTGATCAGTGGAAAGAATGCCCTTTACATTGGTGATCAGTGGGAAGAATGCTCCTTACATTGGTGGTCAGTGGGAAAAATGCTCCTTACATTGATGGTCATTGGAAGAATGCTCCTTACATTGGTGATCAGTGGGAAGAATGCTCCTTACATTGGTGGTCAGTAGGAAGAATGCTCCTTACATTGGTGGTCAGTGGGAAGAATGCTCCTTACATTGGTGGTCATTGGAAGAATGCTCCTTACATTGGTGATCAGTGGGAAGAATGCTCCTTACATTGGTGGTCATTGGAAGAATGCTCCTTACATTGGTGGTCAGTGGGAAGAATGCCCCTTACATTGGTGATCAGTGGGAAGAATGTTCCTTACATTGGTGGTCAGAGGGAAGAATGCCCCTTACATTGGTGATCAGTGGGAAGAATGTCCCTTACATTGGTGATCAGTGGGAAGAATGCTCCTTACATTGGTGTTCGTTGGGAAGAATGCTCCTTACATTGGTGATCAGTGAGTAGAATGTTCCTTACATTGGTGGACAGTGTGAATATTTTTTTAGGGCCCAGAATTGGGACATTATGTTTTCTTTACAACTATATTTTGTTAAAAACCCTGGCAGGAAGCTCCTTGGCTCTGCCATACAACCAATAGCATGAAAAGCTTCCATGGTGGAATATCCCTTTAAACATTGATACTCAATCCATACAAAGTCCTGATATTTAACAAGGAGACATCAGCTGTCCTATGGCCAGCCACAGACACATTTCCAGTCTATTCTCTATCAGATCTGCCCTTTGTGACTGTGAAATGTCAGGATTTGATAAGACTAAATTAAATTTTCCTTTAGGATGCCGGTGAAAACCAGGCCCCAGTCACTTAAGAATCACGATATATTAGTAAAGTTGTCTGCGGATTCAGGATTATTAAGCGCCCGGTCTTGGGGATACAAAATCAATGTCGACACTAGTATTATTTTTTTTTTAATATCCCCGGCGTCCTTACAATATTAACATTTTGCCGTTTGCATAATTCACCAGATTACAAAGCGGCTCCTCTCTCTCCGGTTTCGAGAAGACGTCGCCATTATATCTCATGCATGAAAAATTACCGGGCCGAAGAAGCTGTTTGAAGTCTGACATCAAATAAATATATATTTTTTCCCATTGTTTAATGACACACGAATAAGTGAAAAAAAAAAAAGACACTTTACGGTCCCGGGGGTGCGCCGGGGACATGACGCGTGGCCCAAATTCTACTCGTAAAAACCCATCAGGATTAATTCGCTGTGGCAGTGGGACTGCTGGTCAGAATCTCGTCCCTTGGGTTGCCGAATATGAGTCTTGGTACATTTGAGCGTGTCTCTGCGGGGCTCGCAGCCTGAGAAGTGCTTCTGCTAATGGATGGAAGTTGCAAAAAGTTGTTATAGCATGGAAGATGATTGATGCTTGATGTGGCAGCCTCTGTTGTAATGAAATAAAGTTTACTACGTTCGCTGCAAGAATTCAGATGGATGACATTTACAAGGACTCTTCTGTCTTTCTCCTCTCAGTAATGAAAAAAAATTTAGGCACCCTACATGACTTTTCTTAGGGGGGCGTTACTCTTGGTGTTATGGTCCCAGTACATTGCATCACCAAGATGAGGTCATGGATGGATGGCAAGATGCATAAGTAATGGCCTTCACCACAACTGCTTATACTGTAATAAAACAAAAATTCAAGCACCCTACATGACTTTTCTTAGGGGGGCGCTACTCCTGGTGTTATGGTCCCAGTACATTGCATCACCAAGATGAGGTCGGCAAGATGCATAAGTAATGGCCTTCACCACAACTGCTTATACTGTAATAAAACAAAAATTCAAGCACCCTATATGACTTTTCTTAGGGGGGCGCTACTCCTGGTGTTATGGTCCCAGTACATTGCATCACCAAGATGAGGTCGGCAAGATGCATAAGTAATGGCCTTCACCACAACTGCTTATACAGTAATAAAACAAAAATTCAGGCACCCTACATAACTTTTCTTAGGGGGGCGCTACTCCTGGTGTTATGGTCCCAGTACATTGCATCACCAAGATGAGGTCGGCAAGATGCATAAGTAATGGCCTTCACCACAACTGCTTATACTGTAATAAAACAAAAATTCAAGCACCCTACATGACTTTTCTTAGGGGGGCGCTACTCCTGGTGTTATGGTCCCAGTACATTGCATCACCAAGATGAGGTTGGCAAGATGCATAAGTAATGACCTTTACTACAACTGCTTATACAGTATTAAAACAAAAAATCAAGCATCCTATATGACTTTTCTTAGGGGGGCTCTACTCCTGGTGTTATGGTCCCAATACATTGCATCACCAAGATGAGGTCATGGGTGGTTGGCAAGATGCATAAGTCAGTGGTGTATTTAGGTTTTGTGCTGCCCTAGACCTGACCAAACTCATGCACCCCCTAATTTAAATATGAGCCCCCCTTCCCGTCAAGGCCACTCTCCTTCCTGTTTGAGACCCACCCTGAAATGTTCTAGTGGGGACACTAGTTCTGAGGGCCTTGGGGGGGGGGGGGGCAATGGATTCCCTTTAAGAGATTTCCTCACACTTCCTGTTTGGCTATGGGGCAGCACAACAACTCATTGGCTGGGGCCCCTCTGTATGCCCGGGTCCCCTACATATGTATGGGTTGTCCGCCCTCCCCCTGATATTGGCCCTGCCGGTATCATCATACTGCCAGCAAGTGCAGCCGCTTTATGGGGGTACCAGACCGGTTTGTCTCCAGGCCCAGTCCGCCCCATAAGACTGGCGCTACACTAAAAGTGTAGTGCAAATAGTCTAAGTACTTGATTCTGCTGGTTTGAAGATTGTACATCCTGTCTTTTTTTAACGGACTGTATACTTATTCCATGTAACTTGTAATGCCTTACGAGTATGTTCAATACAAACCTTTTTGTTGATTAAAAAAAAAATAGTGTAGTGCAAGCTGGTGGGGGCTCTTTGTGCTGCCCCCCTGCAAAGTGCCGCCCTAGGCCTGGGCCTTGATCGCCTAGGCCAAGATACGGTGTTGGCATAAGTGATGACCTTCACTACAACTGCTTATACTGTTACAGATAGGGGGCCAATGACACCATAGAAAATTTTGGTTCTTTTCAAAAGCTTAAAGTGTATGTAAAGCCAAATCAGGAACCTGGGAGGTCATCTGCTTGGCCGTGCAATGTAGCTGAGAAATGGGAAGTAAGACTTTCTGAACTGGATTACCAATACTTTGCCAGTGAAGAAAGTTCACATGCATGCATTTAAAGGCATGTTTAGGCTGTTCGCCTGGAGTTTCACTTAAATAATAACAATAAAAAATTAACAAGTGTTTATTGGGAAGCACAATGGGGTTGATTTAATAAAGACAAATAGACTGTGCACTTTGCAAGTGCAGATGCTACAGAGCTTAGAAAATAAGCAGAAGCTCTGCTGACCTCTATCATCCATTCATGTGCAAGCAAAATGCTGTTTTTTTTCTACTTCCCCTGCATGTGTTTGGGTATTCATTGCAAAGTGAACTTTTACCTCATTTGCTAAGTTCTGGAGCAACTGCACTTGCAAAGTGCACAGCCTATTTGCCTTAATTAAATCAACCCCATTGACTTAGGGGTTAGGACAGCAATGGGGCCTTGCCGAACTTGGGTTCCTGGTGGTCAGTGTAGTAACCCCTTACACTGGTGCTAAGTGTAGTGATCATTTACACTGGTGGTCAGTGAAGTGCTCCATTACAATGATGGACAGTGGGGATGGATCCCCTTACATGGTGGTCTGTGAATGAAAGACCCACATACAATGTTTGTCAGAGGAGAAGGGCCCATTACAATGGTGGGCAGTGGGGATGGATCCCCTTAGATAGTGGTCTGTGAACGAAAGACCCACATACAATGTTTGTCAGGGGAGAAGGGCCCATTACAATGGTGGGCAGTAGAAAGAATGCTCCTGACATTGACGATCAGTGGGAAGAATGCTCCTCACATTGTTTGTAAATGAAAAGAATGCTCTTTGTATTGGTGGTACGCCTCTTACATTGGTGGTCATTGGGAAGAATGCCTCTTACATTGGTGGTCATTGGGAAGAATGCTCCTTACATTGGTGGTCAGTGGGAAGAATGCTCCTTACATTGGTGGTCAGTGGGAAGAATGCTTCTTACATTGGTGATCAGTGGGAAGAATGCTCCTGACATTGACGATCAGTGGGAAGAATGCTCCTTACCTTGTTTGTAAATGAAAAGAATGCTCCTTGTATTGGTGGTACGCCTCTTACATTGGTGGTCATTGGGAAGAATGCTCCTTACATTGGTGGTCAGTGGGAAGAATGTTCATTACATTGGTGGTGTGCCTCTTGCATTGGTGGTCAGTGGGAAGAATGTCCCTTTCTTTGGTGGTCATTGGAAGCATGCTCCTTACATTGGTGGTCATTGGGAAGAATGCCCCTTACATTGGTGATCAGTGGGAAGAATGCTCCTTACATTGGTGATCAGTGGGAAGAATGCTCCTTACGTTGGTGGCCAGTGAGAAGAATGCCCCTTACATTGGTGATCAATGGGAAGAATGCCCCTTACATTGGTGGTCAGTGGGAAGAATGCCCTTATATTGTTGGTCAGTGGGAAGAATGTCCCTTACATTGGTGGTCAATAGGAAGAACCAAAGATAAGGCCCAATGGGATTTTTATACAGCACTATTGTCCCAAAATGGTACTGAACAATTACGAGTAAAAAACAGTTTTTATTGAGTCAAGATTAAAATATCACATGATAAGTGACATATAAAAGGGGAAGGGGGGGATAGGCAGTAAGAACCACTAAGACATAAATAACCAGTGTTAGAACAGACGGCCAGCCAGGCCTAAGGTATAGCCTGATGACTGCTGGTTTACTGTAATTCCAACATGTTTCGAAGTTTGAATTTAATTAGACTTCTTCCTCAGGGAAAGCAACACTGTGTAGGGTGGGTCTGCAAGGTAATAACAATCATGAATATAATGCACATAAACAACATGTTCGTACAAGTATAACAGTAGTGTTGTAACAACAATTCAACAGTAGTGTATATACAAATGACTGTTCATATGAGCGTGCGTTGTCCCAGGGAAATGGCGGTACTTACCCGGATATATTAGTGGCTGTAAAGTGGAGTAAACATAAAAGTACGAGAGAAAAAATGGTCAGATGAACAACAAGGAACATTGATCTATGTCCCCCAGAGGGCGCGTCCCAACAATAAAGTGTGCAGCCAGGGAGGCGGCAATCAGCGGCCGCCAATGGTCCCAGTTGGGCCCGTTCTCACCCACGAGAACCAAAATAAAGGGGGGACCGGGAGGAGCTCCAACCCAGTGACCATGTAGGTTGAAGAAAATAGTGAGTAAGTATAATAAACTAAAGGCATATGGATAAGTATATTGGACATCCGGCTGTACAACAGGTAACCCTACTTACTATAAGAGGGTAGGGAGCGCAGAAAGGCCCAATGCCTGAGCAGGCACCAATATCTGTGGCCAAAAAGAGCCTATAAAGAGAAAAATAATGGTAAAGAATGAGGATCTATGGGGTGGACCAATAGGTCCAACCCATTCAGAGGCTACACGTTCATAACAAGGCAATAAGAGTAAACAGCTCTATGCCCAAGAGCGGCCTTACCTGAGTTGTTGTGAAGCCGAATAAAGGTGAGCACGTCGTTGGGTGATACGGGACATCTGGCATGCTAAAAAATGCCAAAGTATATATAGGGAGGGCCTACCAATCATACACAGAGGCTCACCCATGACAGAGGGGAGGAGGTCACCGATAGGACGGGCAGGGGTCAAGTTGGATCCCGTTCAGCCCTCCATCAGTGCCACTCACCCTTGGGGAAACCAGGTGGGAGGCAACTCCCCATCCTCTTGGTTCCCCGCGCATGCGCAGTGGCGTTTGACGTCCTCTCGGCGCCGGCGCAAGCACTGACGCCACACACACACGAGGAGAGGACCGAGACAGGTCCCTGAGTGTGGCAAATGACGGCCCCACTAGCTGCAGTGCCAGCTGAGGGGCCCACATGCGCCATGGGGGGAGGTGCCAAGGCTGGACCCGTAGGAAGCCAGAGGCAGCAAACCAGCACCGCTCCGTGGACCACACACAGTGTAAAGCGAGCGCGCAATGCCCTAGAGGGGAACAAAATGATTCCAGATAGGGCCAATACAAAGCATCCATGTCTGGAATACCGTTACATATCTATGTAAACAAAAATTTCCATCATGGGGGAGTGGTAGGACACCCCATGGGGAAGCACGCGCGAGCGAAATGTGACACACACCAGGTGCCTCGCCACGACCAAACGACGGAGACCGAAGGATGCCCAGGTCGGAACCGTGGAGGGGGGTACCGCGTACACCCGGGGAGTCGACCGTGACGTCGATCACCCCGGCAGTAAACGGTGTGAGTCCCTGGACAGAGCCAGGAGAGGAGCACACACACACCGCAGTCACGAACGCGGCCGCGGCTCTCCTGCAGTTTGCGGTGACGCGT
>BLSH010268261.1:67603-77603 GCA_018402905.1 Glandirana rugosa
TATTTGAAATCTCTAATTTCTGCTATCTGTCCTCAGAGCAACAGCACAGACAGCAGTAGTAAAGTAATCTATCTCAGGATGCAGGATCAGGTCTTAAAATGTCTCAAATCTGTCCCTCACGCAGTCAGCTATCTTTCCCTACACTAACCCAAGGAGCATGTGACTGCAGCACTGTGACTCCAGCTTATAAAGAGGCTGGGTCACATGATGCACTGGCCAATCACAGCAATGCCATTAGTAGGCATGGCTGTGATGGCTTCTAAGGGCAAACCAGTGAAACACTTGTTGATTGGCTGCCCTGCAGCTTCTCAACACGTGGAGTAAAATAGCAGAACCCCGGACCGAACCCGAACGATTTTTGAAATGTCCGGGTCCGGGTCCGTGCCACGGACACCCGAAAGTTCGGTACGGACCCGAACGTTACAGTCCGGGTTCGCTCAACACTACTGAGCAGGCACCAATATCTGTGGCCAAAAAGAGCCTATAAAGAGAAAAATAATGGTAAAGAATGAGGATCTATGGGGTGGACCAATAGCTCCAACCCATATAGAGGCTACACGTTCATAACAAGACAATAAGAGTAAACAGCTCTATGCTCAAGAGCGGGCTTACCTGAGTTGTTGTGAAGCCGAATAAAGGTGAGCGCATCGTTGGGTGATATGGGACGTCTGGCATGCTAAAAAATGCCAAAGTATATATAGGGAGGGCCTACCAATCATACACAGAGGCTCGGGGGCGGAGCGGGGACGCTCGCATGTACTGACGCGACGGCATGTGGCGACGCAAGTCGCCCTTACGTCAGCCCACCTTCCAGCCCCACATGGAAAGCTCCTAGAGGGGACTGCGCATGTGCGGACATGACGCGGCCGGGCTGAGTGACGTCAGGCGCTCTGACGGAGGACCTCAGTCGGGGCATATATAAGGAACAGGGCAGATGTAGTTGGCTGACGCCACAACACAAGCACCTGCCCTGTTAAGTGGAGACGCCCAGGCTTTGTTCCATCACTGGATGTAACTATAGCTAAGCCACAATCAATGACTAAGACATTCGTTTTGGCGCCAATTGCAACACGCTTTGCTGAATCACTTAACCATGCCCTTGTCGCTCCAGGGTTCCTTGGACCTTTGGACAGCGACCGGGCGGGCTATCGGGGGCCAGGAGAGGACAATTTTTGCCCTAACTTATACACTCAGGTAAAGTTGTTGAATTGTATAGTTATACCTATGGGGGGTGCCCCTATTCTATTTAAAGGCGTGTTGCTATTAAGAGAAGGCGCCAATATTTATGTTATACATGTGATTATCTAGATTCCCTGAAACAATTCGGGTCGTCATTGGAGGATGGCAGGCTAAATTGCTTTAAGAAAGCGGGCGTGGACCCTCGCCACTAACTGTATATAACTGGTACCTTGGAAACCCGCAAGGTTACATTAACAAGTTACATGTAAGCATACGTTAGGGGTAGCTAATCAATCAAATTTGAATATCTATATAAACCATTTCCTTTCACCCATAATAACCTGTGCACTCTTGTTCACGTTTAGTTTTTACATATGTGCCCCCATACTCAGCACAATACGGCTGGGATGGGGTTGAGAGTGGACGGGCCTTTCGGGTGGCCTACCGGGGTGGATGTCTGTTAGTCCAGTTGGTGCGAGTGAGTAAGCACATGTCATTACCTCTTACAGGTTGTTGTTGTTAATAAAATGTACTAATATATGTTTCTATTCTTAAGATTAGAAAGTTGGGCTCCTGAGGAAGCAACCTTGAGTTGCGAAACATGTCGAGCTGGAACCAACAAAACAACTAATTTACACCAGAATAACAAAGTGGAACTTTCCTCTGTGGGCATTTACCATATCAAATGATGTTGTATTGTATGCACTGGTGTATATACATTCAATTATGTCCCACGAGGATCTTTGTTTTGGTGGTAATTTAGGGCAATTTATGTATGTTACACACTTTTGTATGTCAGATACTTTTTGTGGGGCACCATATATGCATATGTGGTGTTTTAGGAAAAATTTTTTATAATCATTCAATAAATTTGATTTTACTAAATATCTGTGTACGTGCCGACAAAGTCCATTTCTTTGTTTTTCACAAACATTAACTGTCTAATACACAGAGGCTCACCCATGACAGAGGGGAGGAGGTCACTGATAGGACGGGCAGGGGTCAAGTTGGATCCCGTTCAGCCCTCCATCAGTGCCACTCACCCTTGGGGAAACCAGGTGGGAGACAACTCCCCATCGTCTTGGTTCCCCGCGCATGCGCAGTGGCGTCTGACGTCCTCTCGGCGCCGGCGCACGCACTGACGCCACACACACGAGGAGAGGACCGAGACAGGTCTCTGAGTGTGGCAAATGACGGCCCCACTAGCTGCAGTGCCAGCTGAGGGGCCCACATGCGCCATGGGGGGAGGTGCCAAGGCTGGACCAGTAGGAAGCCAGAGGCAGCAAACCAGCACCGCTCCGTGGACCACACACAGTGTAAAGCGAGCGCGCAATGCCCTAGAGGGGAACAAAATGATTCCAGATAGGGCCAATACAAAGCATCCATGTCTGGAATACCGTTACATATCTATGTAAACAAAAATTTCCATCATGGGGGAGTGGTAGGACACCCCATGGGGAAGCGCACCAAACAGGCACTAATGGCATAAAGTACTAAGTAGAATACATAAGGGATATGAAAAACCCACATGTATCCTGGTAAACGCCTAACCATTGGATAACAAACGCATGTCCATGTACAAAAGAGCATGGCTAATCAAGGGAACGGAGAATTACATACAAGACAAATAACAATACAACCCCCTGCAAATGACTAACAGTAAGTGGAAAGTGAAGTGGGAAAAAGGTAGGGAGAGGGAGGGGAAAAGGAAAGAAAGAAGGGGAACAGGAGGGAGCAAACAGAAAGGAAAATACATGGGACTACTGATTAATCCAAAAGATCCCGATCAAATTGGGAAGAATGCTCCTTACATTGGTGGTCAGTGGAAAGAATGTTCATTACATTGGTGGTCAGTGCAAAGAATGTTCATTACATTGGTGGTGTGCCTCTTGCATTGGTGGTCAGTGGGAAGAATGCCGCTTTCTTTGGTGGTCATTGGAAGCATGCTCCTTACATTGGTGGCCAGTGAGAAGAATGCCCCTTACATTGTTGGTCATTGGGAAGAATGCTCCTTACATTGGAGGTCAGTGGGAAGAATGTTCCTTACATTGGAGGTCAGTGGGAAGAATGTTCCTTACATTGGTGGTCAGTGGAAAGAATGCTTCTTACATTGGGGGTCAGTGGGAAGAATGCCCCTTACATTGGTGGTCAGTGGGAAGAATGCCCCTTGCATTGGTGCTCAGTGGGAAGAATGCCCTTACATTGTTGGTCATTGGGAAAAATGCTCCTTACATTGTTGGCCATTGGGAAGAACACTCCTTACATTGGTGGTCAGTGGGAAGAATGTCCCTTACATTGTTGGTCATTGGGAAGAATGCTCCTTACATTTGTGGTGAGTGGGAAGAATGTTTCATAAATTGTTGTTAAGTTAAAAGAATGCCCCTTGCACTGGTGGTCAGTGGAAATAATGCCCCTTAAATTGATGGTTAGTGGGAAGAATGTTCCTTATATTGATGGCCAGTGTGAAGAATTCCCCTTTCATTGGTGGTCAGTGGAAACAATGCCCCTTACATTGGTGGTCACTGGGAATAATGTCCCTTACATTGGTGGTCAATGGGAAGAATGCTCCTTACATTGGTGATCAGTGTGAAGAATGCTCCTTACATTGGTGGTCAGTGGGAAGTATGTTCCTTACATTGGTGATCAGTGGGAAGAATGCTCCTTACATTGGTGATCAGTGGGAAGAATGTTCCTTACATTGGTGGTCAGTGGGAAGAATTCTCCTTACATTGGTGATCAGTGGGAAGAATGTCCCTTACATTGGTGGTCAGTGGGAAGAATGTTCCTTACATTGGTGGTCAGTGGGAAGCATGTTTCTTACATTGGTGGTCAGTGGGAAGCATGTTTCTTACATTTGTGGTCAGTGGGAAGCATGTTTCTTACATTGGTGGCCAACAGGAAGAATGTCCCTTGCAATGGGGGACAGTGGGAAAAAAATGTTTTAATCACATTTCATTCCGGTGAAATGCAGCCAATTCTCCAAGGAGAACCTATAATTCTCTTTTGTGTAGACTGCTGTAAAAACAGACAGCTTGTGCCACAAGCAGGAACCAACAGTTTGGGGGACTTTCTGTATCCAAAATGTATATAGAACACCCTAGAAATCAACTGCTGTGGCTGCATAGGACACAATATTTGATTTTTTATCACTTTTAAAAAATCATAGTTCCTACAGACTAAAATAGAACTGTCATTTTTATGACCTTGCTTTACAAAAAAGTCCTGAGAATCTAATATATACTATATGGTTGGATGGTTGTGGACACCTGTGGCCATCACACCTACATGAGCTTGTTGGACTTTCCATTTCTAACCCAAAATTAATATGGACCGCCACATCTATGATAATTACCATGGAATGGCTTTCTATAAGATCATGGAGTGCATCTGTGGGAATTTGTGCCCATCCATCTTAAAGAGCATTTGTGAGATGAGGTACTGATGTTGTATGAGAAGACCTGACTCCAATTCAGCACTCCAATTCATCCTCAAGGTGTTCAGTAGGGTGAGGTCGGGGCTCTGTGCAGACCACTCAAGTTCCTACACACCAAACTCATCAAACCTTTTGTGAGGTCAGGTACTGATGTTAGATGAGAAGACCTGACTCAAAATAGACAATCCCAAAAGTTTTCACTAGGGTGGAGGTCATGGATTTTTGCAGGCTGGTTGCGTTCCTCCACACCAAAGCCATGAACCCATGTCTTTATGGAGCTGGATTTGCTACACAGGGACACATTCATGCTGGGACAGAATGGGGCCTTCACCAAATTGTTACCACAAGGTTGGAAAAAATACATAAGAGACACTAAGATAACTTATTCAGTGGCGACTCCTCCATAGATGGCTTTGGCCTCAGTCATTGTCCTCCAGACAGTGACTAAATGGTCAGGAGTGGGGGCGGGACTAGCGGACGTGCTGGTGCTTGGACTGCAGGCACGAACGCCTGTGATTCCCGCCAAACATGGGAGAGACTTGTGCGTTGATGTGGAGGTAGACAGAAGAAGTGTAATCGGGGAGTACTGGGAGTTTGGCAATGTCAGCTACTTAGAGGAGAGGAGAGGACTCTGTGAATACGAGCCTGGCTGGCAGCTCACACTGGTGAGTTGGAGTGACTGATGAACAGCAGCAGTCCAGTCGGGAGGGTGATACCCTGTCAATACCTGTGTACTGGGCTGGCTGTAATACCTATGTACTGGGCTGGCTGCAATAGCTGTGTACTGGCTGTGGCTGCAATACCTGTGTACAGGGCTGGCTGTAATACCTGTGTACTGAGCTGGCTGCAATACCTGTGTACTGGCTGTGGCTGCAATACCTGTGTACTGGCTGTGGCTGCAATACCTGTGTACTGGCTGTGGCTGCAATACCTTTGTACTGGGCTTGCTGTAATACCTGTGTACTGGCTGTTGCTGCAATACCTGTGCACTGGCTGTGGCTTCAATACCTGTGTACTGGGTTGGCTGCAATACCTGTGTACTGGGCTGGCTGCAATACCTGTGTACTGGGCTGGCTGCAATACCTGTGTACTGGCTGTGGCTGCAATACCTGTGTATTGGGCTGGCTGCAATACCTGTGTACTGACTGTGGCTGCAATACCTGTGTACTGGGCTGGCTGCAATACCAGTGTACTGGCTGTGGCTGCAATACCTGTGTACTGGCCGTAATACCTGCAAACTGGGTTGGCTGCATTACCTGTGTACTGGCTGCAATATACCCCACATGTAATGCTGAGCTTTATACTCCTGACACAATTTCAGGGCATGGGGCTTATGATAAGTAGGAGGGGTCAAAAAGGAAGGGCGGGGCCTTGCATCCCCATCATAAAACTTCACCAGCCGCCACTGCACTTATTAGTGTCCAGTACTGTGAATTACCATCTCATTAATCAAGCAGAATTTCTTCTGGGAGGCTGATTCCATACAATAATGAACCCAAACCAAAAAAGGGAGTCATGAGGGAAATCAAGTAGATAACAGGGACTGCACCATACCAATAGCAATAGTCTATAATGGTTTTTAATATTTGGGAATCAACAGCATAAAACATCTGCTTAATTTTTGAGGCTTACAAACTCCCCTTCATCCTGGCTTGTGGGTTATGTCAGTTTGGGAATGACTGGACTCATACAAGGTTAGAAGGTATTTAGAGATATAATAGGATGTATATTACCTGATTTTGCAAGCATTTGGAAATACCTTCGAACCTTGTTTGAGTCCCGATTTTCCTGCACTGTCCTGGTGAAGGGGAGCTTGTGAGCCCCAAAACACATGGGATGTTTTTAATGCTGTTGGTTTCTCAAAAAAAAAATATTCTGGACCATTGGCTATTACCATTGGTTTGACACCCTCATTGCTATCTACCACATGTTTAGATGCACACAATTGCCTAAAATGTCTGTGTATGGTGTATCATTAACAGTACCATTCACTAGAAAAAACCTGAACCCCATCATTTGGAAAGGTACCCACGTGATTTTGGCTATTTAGTAATGGTGCAATGGTCAGATGTCCATATTTGCAATATGTAGCAAAAAGTTAGTGGCGCTAGAACAATTGGATATGAGTAAAATGTACATGTATTTAAATTATACATGCATCTCAACACATGTGTAAGTGGCTGACATCCAAATATAGGTATAAATCATGCAGTGGTCATGATGAGTATGATGAATTTATCTGCCTCTACCACTCTCAGGCTTTCAGGGGTTAATTTTTCAGACTCTCAAAAGTTATTGCTTACATAACAAAGAAAAGTCAGAAATAGTGTAAATCCACTGGCAGTGGTTGCAGTACATAAGCACTTATCAAACAAGTTCCAACCAGTATAGCTGGTATGCGTGATGATGTCACGACATCCGGGCCCCGCTCCTACGCATTTCGTCAAAAGGTGGCGCCTTCCATGGGTTTTCCCAGGAACATTTAACAACTAGCAAAAAGTGATCAAGCACCTTCCGCAGAGACCTTGGGAAAAGAGATCCTGATTATTTCCTGTGAGACTTAGCAGCCAGGGAATACTCCTGGGAGAGAGTAATAGTCAAAATTGCAAACAAAATTCCATCAAGCGCTTAGACAGTTCCAACAAATATGTGCATTTATTGAAGGTTAAAAACTTACATAAAGCCTGCCAGCCCAATGAAAGCCGATCTGTATTAACAAACATATGCTAGATGTTGCTGCCTGTCCTAGATGGGAGGATCCCAGGTGTGTCTCTGAGGGGGAGAGGGCTTATGTAAGCCGTGGATGCCAGGAGCTGGTTGGTAGGGATGGGCCAAACCCACCCGGTTCGGTTTGCACCAGAACATGGCAGACAGGCAAAAAATTTGTGCGAACATTCGAACACCATTAAAGTCTATGGGACCTGAACATAAAAAAATCAAAAGTGCTAATTTTAAAGGTTTATATGCAATGTTATTTCCATAAAAAGTGTATGGGGAGCCGGGTCCTGCCCTAGGGGACATGTATCAATGCAAAAAAAAGTTTTAAAATCAATCGTTTTTTCAGGAGCAGTGATTTTAATAATGCTTAAAGAGAAACAATGAAAATTAAATATTCCTCTAACTAATGTGCCTGGGGGGTCCCCTTAGTCTGCCTGTAAAAGGGTGAATCTCCGTGATGTTTAGAACAGTGCCAGAGCAAAATGGCATTTGCAAAGGAAAAAATGTAATTTAAAATCACTTGTGGCTATAATGTATTGCAAGCTCCCGGGAATATAGAAAATAAGATTTGCGCAGGGTCCCCCCCCCCCCGGGACCTTAGGGTCTGGTATGGATTCTAAGGGGAACCCCGTGCCAAATTAAAAAAAAAAAAAATGACGTGGGGTACCCCCTAAAATCCAAAACCAGACCCTTATCCGAGCATGCAACCTAGCCAGCCAGGATGAGGGGGGGGGGCGCGCACCCTCCTGTTGGACAGTACCAGGCTACATGCCCTCAACATGGGGAGCATGGGTGCTTTGGGGCAGGGGGTCTCTGCGCCCCCTACCCCAAAGCACCTTGTCCCCATGTTAATGAGGACAAGAGCCTCTTCCCTACAACCCTGGGCTGTGGTTGTGGGGGTCTGCGGGCGGTGGGCTTATCGGAATCTGGAAGCCCCTTTTAATAAGGGGGCCCCCAGATCCCACCCCCCATGTGAATTAGTATCGGGTACATCATACCTCTACTAATTCAGCAAAAAGTGTCAGAAAAGAAAAAAAACAGGAGACAATTAGGGACAAGTCCTTTATTAAAAAAATAAAAATAACTGTCCCCCGTTGTAATCCATTGTCAATCACGTCACGCAACTGACCTGAAAAAAAAAAGCCATAGCATCTCCTCCTCCATGGGAGGGCTCCCGCCGTCTGCACGCTCTTTGCTTTCACAGTTTATTTATATGGAAGGGCGAGGCCACTCGGTGACATAAGCATATGACCCATCCCCTCTGACATCACATGACATCAGAAGGGGCGGGGTCACTCACTTACATCGCCCCGCCCTGCCATATAAATAAACTGCTAACACCAAAGTACTTTGTTACACATGAGAGGCTGCCTGGTTTCAGTGAAAAAAACCTACAGCTCTCATCCACAAAGGGTAATTCAGAGGCCTTGAAAGCTGCTGCAGCAGGCCTCACCACGTGCTAGCTGTGGTGAAGAAGTGTCATGATGTCTGATAAATTTCCCTTCAGACCAGGAGGACAGGTGTAATGGTCAGCAAGTAGTGTACTGGAGAGAAGTACAGGAGAAGTGTAATGGTCAGCAAGTAGTGTGCTGGAGGTGAAGAAGTGTATATACCAGAGGTGTATATAGTAGGTCCTATGTTCAATTACTGGGCATCCCACAGTCATCCCTAATCCCTATCCAAGTTCAAACCCCTAAATAAAACAACAAAAACAAAGTACCGGCCTGTTCACTGACTTTGGATGCGTGGAATATGTGTGATTGAGGGCAGCAGGCGGGTGGACCACAACTTTCAGCCACTTTTAAGGGAGCACATGGCTACATTTGGGGGCTCATCTGGAATACCTGCAGGGCTGGCAGTTGTTGCCTCCAGCAACTGAAAGAGACCCGAACCAGGAACTGTAATTGTTTTATTGCTAAAAAGGACTGAACTTTGGTACAAGGATTTGTGTGTTTGCCAGCTAAAACAGTAAAGCTTTACAAGTGCGTCTTTGCCCGTAGCAACCGATGAGAGAGGTCGCCAATTGCCGCTCTTGCCTGCCCAGTCGCTGCAGCCGGCACTGGGGCGAGCGCTTGCATCATCCTGCAATTCAGTGACTTTGTACCATAGTTACATAGTTACATAGTTAGTCAGGTTGAAAAAAGACACAAGTCCATCCAGTTCAACCAAAAAAAAACCCAAAAAACATTTATATATATATATAACCAAATAATCCCATATACAGTCCTTCACCCACAGTTGATCCAGAGGAAGGCAAAAAACCCCAGCAAAGCATGGATCCAATTTGCTGTAACGGGGGAAAAAATTCCTTCCTGATTCCCCGAGAGGCAATCGGATGTCGTTTAACCTAGGTACGAAACGACCCCAAAAAACGGAAGGAGACCTAGTTGACACCCACTTCCTGACATATACCCTAATAAACCAATATATATATATATTTACAAAAAACCCAAAAAAAAACCAACTTGACCTACCTGAACACAGAAAAAAGTTGGACTGATTGATACATTGATACATTGATACCATGTTTCAGTGACTTAACGTCCTACTACGTTCGCGAGCGGGGTCACGGCCGACGTCGCTGACCCGTCCGTTCTCGCCGTTAACCGCTGGAGAGAGTAGCCAACGATGCCCGTTTCTGCGTGAACATTTCGAAATGACAAAATCGAC
>BLSH010268267.1:14651-43461 GCA_018402905.1 Glandirana rugosa
GTTACGTGATATTTACAGGAAAGACGTACCAATAAAACGTATCATACATTACAGAGTATAGCAGTGTCATCATTCATGGGATGATCGATAACGGTTATACTTATGGTCATATTTCTTCGGATACTATGTACTCGACAACTGAGGGAGACCACGGCATTAATCCGTGATGTGAGTGTTTTGGGGGGTAATGGAACTCCTAGTAGGATGAGCATAACCCCATGTGTCATAAGAAGGCTGTGTCTGTCAGTGAACTCAGAGAAAAGGATTTTACGGTAAGTTATACAAAAAATCCCTTTTTTCCATCTAAGTGTGTTTCAACCAGGACTGTGACCTCCACCCTTTGCCTTTTAACAAAGGAGAGGATTGCCGTTCTTTTGATTTTGTTCCGCAATCCCCTGACATTCCACGTCATAAACTTAATGGAAGGTATACTGTTGTCTTTCAAAGGTAATGGGGGGTTTTGTGAGTGTAGTGCCTAATTACGGCACCAGAGGGAGTCAACAGCTCATGTATCATAGGCTTCTTTATACTGGTATTCATATTGGCAATAGCTAGTAGGGTACTTACTACTGTGACGATATGAGACATTACATACTATGCAAAATAACCATGCAGAAAGGACATTTATAGTGCATTGTACAGTTACTTGAACATTCCCTCCCCCCCACCCAACCCAGCACCAACCCCCAACCAGTGCGGGTGTAACCCATAAACTTTAACATGAATTGCCGGTCGAGTGATTCAATCACTACCGACAGGCAGAACAGTTCCAGAGAGAATCCTAGGCATGTTGCCCAAAACACTGAATCACGGCGATGTGTCATCCAGAGAATTTGAGTATGTTCACCCCTTTAGCTGTATGCCGGGGTGGCAGACCAGTGTCAGTCTGGTGTTTTTGCCTGTAGTCCAAGTCCTCTCTGGAAAGGCCGTGGGGGCGAATTTTCACTGCACGTTTCTAGCATATAGTAGGGCTGCTGTAACTCCAATACAAAAGTAATCCCGTAATAAAGTTTCAATGAAAAGGTTGGTAGCAGCAGAGTATATGCAATTGTGTTATATGAGCCTTGTCAGGTGTTAGTGGGGGAGCCCCATATAAAATTAGATATTAAAGGGGAGAGTGAGGTGTCCTGAAGTCTAGGGGTGAAGAGTCATCTCATTTCCCATTCTTTCCCCTAAAATTAGTTTGTGCAATCAGCAGAGAATGTATATAGCCATCTGCACGGGGGCGCAGATGTGTCAGTAGCAACAAATGCAGAAATCATCTGTAGACAAACAGGAGGGGGGGGGGGGTAGAGAATAGGCATATCTGAGTACATGCATGCTCATCATATCTTACAGTACCTTATGTGTGCGAAAGAGAACTCTATTTGTGCCCATGGGGGCAATGTTATAGGCTGCAATGAAACTCAGTCTTGTCCCCTCCTGTTGGTGTTGCGTGCGACTTTCCAACCAGGAAATGGCATCTTCTGGCTTTTCAAAGAAGATGGCAAGGTCTCCATCCTCAACTCGCAGGCGTGCAGGGAACAACATTGAGTACTTGATGTTCTTAATCCGCAGGCGTCTTTTGGCTGCAGTAAAATGTTGTCATCCTTTCTGCACTCCTGTGGAGAAGTTAGGGAATATTGCCACCTTTACATTAGCTAGGGGTATGTTTCCTTTGATGAGTGCCATTCGGAGAGCTGCATCGCGATCTTTATAGTTTAACATTTTGGCGATAAATGTGCACAGAGGAGCCCCTTAAGGGGGGTCTCGCTGGCATGCGGTGAGCTCTCTCAACTGCTAAAGTAGGTGAGAAGGCCTCTCTGCCATACATATTGACAAGTAACTGCTCCAGGAACATGGCGGGGTCTTTCACCTCAGCTCCCTCCGGCATGGCAATAAAATGCAGGTTGCACCTACGCAAGCTATTCTCCATGTCGTCCTGCTTAGCAATCAGTTGGTCAATTTGCCTCTGCATTCTGTCTGTGGAGTTTTGCAGGGGGGGGTATCGCGTCCTCCACATCCCGCAGTCTTACCTCATAGGTAGTGACACTCTCTTTCAGGTTGTGCAGGTCCTGTCTGATGAGAGAGATGCCGACTTTCACCTCCTTGATTCTGGCCATGAGGTTAGTCTGCAGAGCATTGATAGCCTCCAGGACCCTGTCTGTGTCGGCTCCCGCCATCTCCTTCCCCACAAGGGCCGCGGCCTCAGGCTTAGTTTTTGGTGATGCCATGGTGTCCTAGAGGGAGGTAACACCCGGAAGGTTCTGGCGGTGTATTTTCAGCAAAAATCGGGTTACAGGATAGTTGTTAGCAGGAGTAATAGATGGAGCTCCTCTCCCTCACGTCCTACTCCATGCCGCGTCAGGCCACGCTCCCCAAACCTCTTCTCTTTCTATCCTTCTTTCTTTCTCCCTTCACCCCCCCTCTTTCTTTCTGTCATCCCTGTCTCTTTAGTTCTCCTCCTTCCTGCTCTCTTTCATTCTGGCTTTTTATCTCACTACATCCTTCTTGCTTTCTCTTTCTTCCTTCCTTCCTCCATCCCGCTCTCTTTCATTCTAGCTTTCCATCCATCTGTCTTTCTTTATCCTCCTCTCTTTCTTTCCCCGTCCCCCACTCTTTTTTTTTTTTTTTGTTCTTTCTCCATCCTCTTCTTTCTTTCCTTCCTCCACCCCCTCTTTTCTTTTGTCAACCTCCTCTCTCTTTCTTTCCTCCTCCTTCCCTCTCTCTTTCATTCTGACTTTCTATCTCCCTCAATCCTCTTCTTTCTTTGGTTTTCTTTTTTTACTTTTTTCTTCCTTTCTTCCTACATCCCCCTCTCATTCTTTCTTTCACTCTTTCTTCTTGCCGTCATCCTCCTGTCATTCTTTTTCCTTCTTCCTCCATCCCCCTCTCTTCTTTCTTCCTCCATCATCCTCTCTTTCTTTTCCCCATCCTCCTCCTCCTCTCTCATTCATTCATTCCTTTCTTTCTTTCTTTCTTTCTTTGCTCCTCCTTCCCTCTCTCTTTCATTCTTCATTTCTATCTCCCTCCATCCATCCTCCTCTCTTTCTATCTCTCTTTTTCTTTTTTACTTTCTTTGTTTACCCCCACTCCTTTCTTTTTTTTCCTTTCTTACTCCTCCTTTTTCTTTCTTTTTGTCTTTATTCCTCCATTCTCCTCTCTTTCTTTCCTTCTTTTTGTCTTTCTCACGCAGTCTCTTTCTTTCTCCCATCATCCTCGTCTTTCTTAATATCGTTCTTTCTTTCAGTCTTTATTTTTCCATTCACTTCTCTTTCTTTCTCCCTTCACCCCCCTCTCTTTCTATCCTACTTTCATTTTCTTTGTTACATTCTTTCTTCACCTACTCTCCTTTATTGCTCCATTCTCCTGTCTTTCTTTCCTTCTTTTTGTCATTTTTTTTTTTTTTAGTCAAGAAAAAGGTTTTATTAAGGCACAAACGTACATAAGGAACAGTTAGACAAATGTGTACCATTTACCCATACATAATTTAAACACATCTGTTTTAGGTTTCTCTGTTAACCATATTATCATACGTAGTGCCTTCTGACAAAAAAACAGAAAAAATAACAACATGCATTGCATTAATCAACACGAGCCTGTCTCAGTCTGTCTGACCACTCAGGATTCTATTATGGATATGTCTAATAGTAAAGTTATGCTCTGGGATAAGATTGATGAAGAACCAGTGGACATAGTGGGCAGGTTAAAGGGAGCCTAGCCCATCAATAGCCTGTGCATAACTAGTCTTGATGGGGCGATCTCAGGAGTCTCCAACCAACACCGCCAAATCTTTTCAAACTTACTAGGTGACTTTCTATGAAAGTATTTTTTTCCCTAATTAGGATATTATTAACTGTCTCAATCCACTGTGTACAAGTCGGTCCGCGAGAGGAGATCCAGAACCTTGCAATGAGCTTCCTAGCCAGGTAAAGCAGTCTGAGTAGTGCAATATACACCTGTGGCATATATCCCTCCTCCTCTAGACTACCCAGCAAACACACCGCTGGGTCTAGTTTTAACTGGGTTTGATATACCCTATTAATTGTTTTAATAACACTTGTCCAGTAGCGCTCCAACTTGGGGCAGCGCCACAGCATATGGATGAAATCACCTCGTTGAGATTGACACCGGGGGCAGAGTGGCGTGTCCCTTTTACCCCATGCATGGAGTTGGGCAGGGGTCCTATATATTCTGTGTAGTATAAATAAATGTGAAAGTCTCTGTGCAGCAGACATCGAAACCAGAGGGCCAGACTCTAACACCTGTACCCAACTATCGTCATCTATTGGGCCTATGTCTCTTTCCCATTTGTCCTTGCAGGGCAGTGTATCTGGGGCCTGTAAGCATGCTAGCAGCTGCGAGTAAGTGTTAGAGATAATACCCAAAAATGGGGATTCCAATAGACTCAAGTGTGAGTGCTGCCTCTGACCATTGACGGCATGCGCTAAGTGTATGTACTGATAATGTAGATTCCTTATCAGTGGGAACTCTGCCTGCGAGTGAGCGTAAGTTTTAAGTCTTGGTCCATCAAATAATTGATACATATATTGGATGCCAGCAGCCTCCCATTGATGGAAGTGGTCAAGTTTATAAATTTCCTCATAAGATCTATTCCACCAAATAGGTGTGCTAGTAAGAAGGCCCATGAGTCCCACCCTCCTTTTGACCGTATCCCACAACTTTTTAGGTAAGTAAATCGTGGAGCACTGTGCCGGGGCATCAGGGAAACCACACTCCATGTGAGAGATGGTTGAATATTTGGATTTCGGATCAATAAGTAATTTTTTTAGAGGGGTCCTGTAATTCTTCTGTGTCCCAACCCGCAAAATGTTGCAGCTGGGCAGCAAGGAAATAGGTTTGTGTGTGGGGCACAGCCAATCCGCCCCCTATCTCTGAGGTATTGCAGGGTATTCAACTTTATACGCACACTTTTTTTCTGCCATATGAGTGCTCTAAACTTGGAATCAATGCGCTGGACAATGAGTGAGAACCCATATTGAGGAATTATGTAATATATATAATAATTGGGGCGCCCAGATCATTTTGATCAGATTTGTCCAGCCCATTACAGCCAGAGGTAGCTTGCACCAGGCCTCACTTTTATATTGAAATTTGAAATGGTTTTAAATTGAGGGCTAGGCAATCTGAGGGGGTTTTGTGTCACCGCAACACCCAAATATTTGAAAGATGACACCACCTGTATCCGACTGGCACATTCAGGCAGTGGCGTAGACAAAACATCTAGTGGTAAAAGTACGGACTTATGCCAATTAATAGCAAAGCCCGAATACTGTCCAAACTGCTCTATGAGCTGCATGACTGCCGTGAGGGAACCCGCAGTATCTCCCAAATACAAAATGGTGTCGTCAGCATAGAGCGAGATCTTATCTCCACTCTTCCTCCTGAAGCCTACCACATCCGTAGACTTCCTGATCATTTCCGCCAATGGCTCCAACGCTAGGGCAAAGAGCAGGGGCGACAAGGGGCACCCCTGCCTAGTGCCCCTGAATAGTGAGAAGGGCTCCGACAAGGAGTCATCAATTTTAACTCTCACAGTCGGTGCAGCGTATAAGAGTTTTATCCAGGCCAAGAACACATTCCCCAGTCCATATTTTCTCAGGGTCGCCCAAAGATAGTTCCACTCCACGCTGTCAAAAGCCTTGGCAGCATCGAGTGAAAGGATCGCCCTATTACCTGGATTTTCCACCGGAAGCTGAATATTTAAAAAATAGCCTCCTAATATTCAAGGCAGTGGATCTGTTGGGGATGAAGCCGGACTGGTCAGCATGTACCAGCCCCGTCACAACTCTTGCCAGTCTCATAGCCAAAACCCTAGCCAGGATTTTAATGTCAGAATTAAGAAAAGAGATTGGTCTATAGGAATCCGGCTGTAATGGGTCCTTGCCTGGTTTGGGCAGTACCACCACCACCACTGCCTCTCCCATGGACGCTGGCAAGCGCCCTATTTTCAGGCCTTTATTGAATGTTTCCAGCAACGCTGGGAGGAGGACCCCCGCGTATTGTGTATATGTCTCAATGGGCAAGCCATCTGCACCCGGAGCCTTACTATTGGCCATCTGGGAAACTGCCTCAGAAAGTTCTTCCAATTTTAGGGGGGCATCAAGCATGAGGACATCCTGAGGGGCCACCTGTGGAAGGGTAAATTTATCTAACAATTGTGTTAGGGCTTCTTCCGAGGGTTGAACCTTAGAAGTATAAACGTCTTTTAAAAAGCTTGTAAACTCTGAGGCTATCTGATGTTGGCTCATCACTCTAGTTCCCTCATGTGTCTGAATTGCATCGATATGAGTCCTTTCCTGCTGTGCTTTAGCGATCCTAGCTAGTAAATGTCCAGTGTTTTCTCCCTCATTAAAGAAGGACTGTTGCACAAAAAATCTTTTATTTTCAGCTGCGTTAATGACCATCTGCTTGTTTAATACCTGCGCCTTCTTCCATCTGCGCTCTGTAGCTTCTGATGGGGCCCTAATGTATTCGGCTTCGGCTACCTCCACCGTCTGCAATACCTTGCTCTCCCACTCTTTTGTGCGAGTTTTAATACCCGAAATTTGCCTAATGATGAGACCACGGAGGTAGGCCTTAAGGGCATCCCACACCACCATTGACTTGGACGTGTCTCTATTAATGCTTAAGAATTCAGCAAGCTCAGCAGGGATTAAGTCCCCCTTTGGAAACAGTAAACCAGAAGGGGTTAACCTTCCACAGTTTTGTACCAACAGCCTGCGCAAGGTGAACCCCAATTAATAAAAGGCGAGTGGTCAGATATGCTACGCGGATAGTATTCTGCAGTTACCGTCCTGGCCTGTGCCCCAGGGTTCCCAAGGCACATATCCAGACAAGACAAGCAATTATGCATGGAGGAATAACATGAGAAGCAGCGCATCACAGGATTTTTGTCCCTCCACACATCTCTCAGGTCCAGCTCCCGAACCAACTTAGCAAATGGCGTGGGTCCCTCTGTCCTAGGGACAGCTCCCATTAATCTAGAAAATATATCTAACCCCTTGTCCATGACGGTATTAAAATCTCCCAGTACCCAGACAGGGACATCCGAGGTCAGGGTCAAAAACTGCACCAACTGCTAGAAGCCATCCGGAGAGAAGGGCAGAGGGACATACATATTAGAAACAACACAAGGTACACCCGCCAGTATACAGTAGAGAAACACACATCTCCCCTGATTATCATATTTTGCACGCAGCAATTTAAAGCAGACAGTACACTGATTTCTAATACTAACTCCTCTAGAGAATGTAGTGTGAGTGGAGTGAAACTGGGTTTGATATCTACTATGTCTAAGAGAGGTAAGCGTAGCAAGTGTTAGATGTGTTTCCTGTAGGCATACCACTGCTGCATTACTTTATTTCAGCATGGAGAACAGAGCCACCCATTTCACTCCATCACCCAACCCCCTCATGTTCCATGAAATTAAATTACACTTATCCATCCTGAGATTGGGGAGTAAGGGTTATACACAACATATTGGTAATTTGAGAAGTGCGGTACGCGCCCCACTTCCAGTCCCACAGTGAAGACAATTCAGTTGTCATGAGGGCAGGCTGCACCCATGTCATAGCCATCCAGTTCTTATGTATTCGTAGCAGGAGCACAAAAATCTTCCAAAGCACATAGTCAAACATGCAGGCATAGACAGTCACACAACGCATCTCACAACGGGTGAGCGTAACATTCAGTTCCATACTAATGCAATTTAAAATAACCCAACACCTCTTCAAAAGTAGGAACTGTAGAAGTGTAACAGGGCGTCCACATAGGACTGAGAAGCCAGGGGGGGACCCCAACGTCTTCAGTACACTGTCGGAATCCGAAGGAACTAACAACCTTTGGTGTCTGTAACAAAACTGTGTAAACAGTAAAAGAAGTGGACATTCTCAGTTCACCGCCTTTCAGGACAATTCAATCATCCCAAAGCATTTTAACCAGCTCAGTATAGTGAAGTTCAGGTCAGGCAGGAGGGTGTTTCTGCAAAGTGTGTTCCTTCTTGTCCAACCAGGCAGAGGCCGCCATAGAATTTTCAAAGAAGTGAGTTTCATCATTGGCAACGATACGCAGCTTAGCCAGATACAACATTGCATATGTAACAACATACTTTCTAAGCCTCCTTTTCACCTCCATAAACTTAGCTCTCCTGCACTGCACTTCCACAGAGAAATCTGGGTAGAATGAGATTCTGGTGTTATCCATTTTTAATAAATCCCCTTTGGTCCTCGCCAGGGTCAGCACAGTGTCTCTATCCTTGAAATTAAGTAGTTTAAACAAGAACGGTCGCGGGGGTTCACCAGGTTTAGGTGGTCTGGCTGGGACCCTATGGGCCCTTTCCACTGCGAACATTTGGGGAGAAAGAGTCCGCTCCAAATGTATTTACCAGCCATTTTTCAATGAATATAACCGGGTTTTTGCCTTCTGTTCGTTCTTGGATACCCACAGCTCGCACATTATTACGTCTCAGCCTATTCTCCATATCTTCTATGCGTGCTGCGTTGCCATGGGTGATGACCTGCACCTGGTTAAACTCCCTCTGTAACGGCGCCATTTCATCCTCCACCCCACTGACTATCTTCCAGGGCCGCAGTGCGGTCACAAAGCTTTGCATATCATGTCTGACCAGGTTTATTTCGTTTTTGACCCCTTTAACTTCAGTTGTGAGGGTGGCGAGGGCAGCATTACCAGAGGCAATGGCCGCCATTATGTCCCGTAATGTGGGTTCCGGGCCTGGGTCAGCTAGGGTATTAGGCAAGACCGCAGGTAGCGAGGCCTGTGTACTCACTGTGTCCCACGTGTGAGCGCTGGCAGACTCCGTATGCCAGTTGGGCTGCGGGTCATCGGCTCTCTCCATTCTCTCCTGTTCTTGTGCTGCAGCTGCATTTTTCATAGGGGTGTCTTTAGCGTTCGGCTTAGCGAACAGCTTCCTTGCCGCCTCCTTTGCAGACCACTGTGCTCTGGCGCCATCTTGTCCCGCCAGGTCTGCCACTGCCTGAGCTTCCTTCCCCTTCTTCGACATCGTATGCTGCGGTATACCGGCACTGGATAGTGGAGCAGGTTCTCAGGAGTGTACCCAGCTGGGGTGTAGTCGTTAGTGCGAGCGTTAGGGTGATTTTACAGGATAATTAGTCGGATCTTCAGCGGAGCTCTCACTCAGCGCGTCCTACACCATCGGCTGCAAGCCACGCCCCTCAGTCTCTTTCTTGCTCACTTCCTTTCTCCCATCATCCTCGCCTCTCTTTCTTTCTTAATATCATTCTTTCTTTCTGTCTTTATTTCTCTATCCTCTCTTTTTCCTTCCTTCTTTCTTTCTTTAGATCTTCCTCCACCCCCCTTTTTCTTTCTCGCTTTCTTTCTCCCATCATCCTCCTCTTTCTTACTTTCTTCACCCTCTCATTCTGTCTTTATTTCCACCCCCCCTCTTTCTTTCCCCCTTCACCCCCCTCTTTCTTTACCCTCTCTCTTTTTCCTTCATCCCCCGCTCTTTCTTTATCCTTTCATCCTCCTCTCTCTTTCCTCCTTTTTATATCTCTCTCTCTCTCCATCCCCCCTCTTTCTTTCATCATCCTCGTCTTTCTTCCTTCATCACCCTTTTTTTTTCTTCATTCATCATCCTCTTTTTCTTTCTTAGTCCCTTCAATCCTTTTCTTTTTTTATTATTCATTCTTTCTTACTCTCTTCATCCTTCTCTCTTTCCTCCTCCTTTCCTCTCGCTCTTTGATTCTGGCTATCTCCCTCCACCCTTTTCATTTTCTCTTTCTTTCTCCACCCCCCGCTTTTTTTTTTCCTCCATTCGCGCCACCTGTCATGATCCTGGTGGCGGAGTCTGTCTTGTGCAGGGAACAACCGCTCTTGCGCACCTGATTCAAGGACCCCTGGTAGAGTAGACAGAAGTCCAAGAGTGCGGGATGGCACGAGGGCTGCATGGTCACTGGTGATGATTCAGGTGGTCGTGCTGATCAGAGGGATGGCCGTGCAGGCTGGGTCTGCAACAGGCGGGCGGAGTGGTACAGATGGGTCAGGGAAAGAGTGGTCAAGTCCAGGCAAGGTTCGTTAGCAGGCGGGCAGCAGAAGTACAAAAGGATCAGGCACTCGGATGGTCGTGGGAAGCCGGGGTTGATACAGGTGGAGCTCTACAGGTCAGCTCTACAGGTCAGCTCTACAGGTCAGCTCTACAGGTCAGCTCTACAGGTCAGCTCTACAGGTCAGCTCTACAGGTCAGCTCTACAGGTCAGCTCTACAGGTCGCAGCAAGGAATGTGAACAGAGCTGAGGCTCACAGGTACACAAAATGCTAAAGAACGGACAGCACCTGCCACTGGGTCCCACAGGCTTAAATAGAGCCGTTTGGCTCAGTTTCCGGCGCGTGTACGCACAGACTCGCGCACCACCGTGGAAGTTGGCCTAACGCACCAAACACACCGGATAGGCTATCTTTTCCTATCATTGCTCCCCCAAGGGGCAGCCTCCGGATGCCTTGCCAGATGCCACCGTCCAGGCGGTTTCTTCTGAAGGCTTGGACTAATAACTTGGGCTTGTAACTTACACTGTATCACAGTAAGCGATAGAAAAAAAAAGGGGATTTTATTAAAACTTACCAAAAAATCCTTTTCTCTGCGTTCACTGACAGACGCAGCTCTTCATGACATGTGGGGTTTATGCTCGTCCCATTAGGCGTTAACTAGGCAGGGAAAGAAAGTAAGCTGGCCCCTCCCATGGGGCCGTCCTCTCTTCCCACATAAACCCCCTACCCAGCTCAGCTCATCAGTTTGTAGCAAGCCGTACCGAAACAGAGCACAGAGGGGTGGGTGCTGCGTCTGTCAGTGAACTCAGAGAAAAGGATTTTACGGTAAGTTTTAATAAAATCCATTTACTGACAGACGCAGCTCTTCATGACATGTGGGGATGTCCCAAAGCTGTTTCAAAAAGAGGGGTGGGTAAACAATAACAACTGTACCAAACAGAAACCTCTAAGGAGGTGCCTACACTGCCGCCTGTAAAACTTTACGGCCAAAAGCAGCATCTGAGGATGCTGACACATCAATCTTATAAAACTTAGAGAAAGTGTGTACCGAGGCGCAAGTGGCCGCCTTGCACACCTGTGACACCGAAGCCTGGTGTCGGAAAGTCCAGGAAGTGCTAACAGCCCTGGTAGAATGAGCCGTGACTGGAAAAGGGGAACCTTGCCCCAAACAGAATATGCATGGGTCACGGTCTGTCTGATCCAACGGGAGACAGTAGCCGACGAGGCCGCCAAACCCTTGTCCGTCAGTACAAAAGAAAAATTGGACTTCCGGAAGGAAGCTGTAGCATTCAGGTACACTTGTAAGGCCCTTACGACATCCGAGGAATGCAACTCAAATTCCTTATTATGCGAGGGACGTGGGCACAATGAAGGAAGAACATCATCTTCAATAATGTGAAAAGAAAAAAATCACCTTCGGAAGAAACAAAGGAGATGGGCGCAAGACCGCCTTGTCCTTGTGCAGGACCAGATAGGGAGACTTGCAAGATAGTGCAGCCATTTTGGATAACAGAGAGCAGATCCAGGGCTGCATCACAGAGGTACTTGATACCCTGAAACAAAAATTCAGCCCTTTTCGGCGCATCCATCAGGCGACCGCAGTCCAGATCATTCTGGAGCTCCGCCATACGCTCAGATAAGTATTGCGCCGCCCCTGAATTGGAATGAAATGCAGTGAGAAAACTATCTGAGGCACCCCCACAATGCCGCACACCACCGCCCCACAGAACGCCAGGAACACCCAGGAGGACTGCCACCACCAGCACCCACAGGAGAGCCCAGCTATACTTGCTGTTTGCTGCCAGAAAAAACTTCCCTGAGGACCGCCAGAAGAGCTGCGCCGTCAGAAGCCACACCATTCCAAAGAGAAGGTAAAAACGGCTGCATCACGTTTTTACAGCATGCAGGGACTCAAATATGGCTGCCGAGATCATGCACTAGAGGCCAAACATCTGCTGGGGAACGTGGCTACAGTAAAATGGCCGCTCTGAGCACTAGAGGGAAAGCTCCCTTAGAGAGAAATGTCTGCGGCTACAGCAAAATGGCGGCGGAGCTCCGCATGGCGGGCCAAATCCCCAAACAGTGGGATAACGATCGGGTGCGGTGCGGGGGGGGGTGGGGGATGGGACCCCAGGTGAGAACAGAGGATCCCCACCAGTGGCTACATCCCAGAAAAATGCTAGGACACCCGTAGGCCCCCTCCTCTGCGCCTGAAAAGGGGAGAGGGGGCACTCACTCACCACTCCTGACGGGCGTAGTGGGTAGCCACCCGGTCGCAGACCTTCCACCCCTACCTGGGCGGGATGCTGCCGGCCAAATCGCCTCCAAACCGGACCGCAGTCCGGGACCTGGGCGCAAGTGGGATACACCTCCAGGCCGCCTGCACGGAACGGGCACAATGAGGCGGGACCCCATACCACAGGACTGGCTCACATCGGTCGGCTGGGCTGGGGAAAGTACAGGATCCTGTAATGACCCTCTATGCCCCGGCCGGCTTCTTGATTGCCTCTAACAAGCTTTTGAAGTCTGCTAAGAAAAAATAAAAAGCAAATAAAATAAGAGCGGTCCCATAAGGGAGCCAAGTCAACTCCTTGCGACTAGGCATTTAAAATTGATGAGCTGAGCTGGATAGGGGGTTTATGTGGGAAGAGAGGACGGCCCTGTGGGAGGGGCCAGCTTACTTTCTTTCCCTGCCTAGTTAACTCCTAATGGGACGAGCATGAACCCCACATGTCAATAAGAGCTGCGTCTGTCAGTGAACGCAGGAGAAAGTCGAACGGCAAGTCACATGTCTGGTATTAAGGAGCCAGAGCTGGAGCCAAACCGTCCGAGCTGGAGGGCCACGTGTCCATCGAGGAGTCACTCAACCAGAGGGCATGAGAGATCTAACTGATCTCAAGTACAGGGATAGTAGATCTCTGTCATAGCTCCTGTCAGAACGGGAAACCGCCGTTTACATCGGCGGTTCCCCGTTCTGGCTCTAAAAGGCAATTACTCGCAGGAATGTGCCACTTTGCCGCCATCTTTCTACGGGAGGCAGTCGGCAAGTGGTTAAACACACACCAAAACCCTTCCTAATACTTAGATTAATGTACCTGTGCAGTTTGGATAAAATACATTTAAAAAATATTTATTTAGAAGAAATTTAATGATGCTGTCTGCAGTCACCAATGGTGTGTGGCTCACAGAGCCCCTGCACTGATCCCACACACACTGCACATGATCCCCACCTTTAAATGTAAGTTAGTCATGTCTACACCTCACTGTGAAAGAAATTCCTTTTACTACAGCCAGGCTGGAGACAGGGCAAACCTGGAGGGGGGGATCACATGTCCTTTGATATGACCTCAGCTTTTTCAGGTACTTCTCCCAGCTCACCTTACAGAGCAATCGTAGCCGATCAGAAGTTGAATGGACCAGCACACAAGACTCTGATCACAGGCATAGGTGTGCGCAGCCTATTGCATTAGGGTGTGCACCCCAAAGCTCACACACACACATTGACTTCCTATGCAGCCTAAGTTGGACAGTGAATGAATGGGAAGTGTACTGTGCTAAGCAGCTTGCCTGTTCATAACTGAAGCATAGTAAACAGTGTTTACTTTGCCTCAATTTGTGAATGAACACAGTGAGCGAGTGTGTTCACTTAGAAAAAGAAAGGGCTAGTAAATGATATATTTACTAGACCCCTTCCCTGCTTTCCACCCTTGAACATCCCCCACAGCAACCTGGCACACCCATGATGACAGGAACCTTCATCATTGTACAAGTCTGTATGCTGCCCTGTGCTGAGCACAGTGACAGCCAGCAAAAGATTGTGTAAAGCAGAGCCAGTCAAGAATCTGATCTAACCACCAATGCTTTGGGGCAGATCAGATCCTTGATTGACAGTTTCAAACCACTTTGCACAGCCTGGAGAGCATGCTTGAAAAAGCTGAGGTGATGTCACAAGCCGTGACCAGCTCTAGCTTAGCCCCACCCCCAAGGGGGGAAAATAAAAACTACCACTTTACCTGAGGGGAAAAAAGGCATTTAATACTATATTAACCAGTTGCCGACCACGTAGCAACACTGTGGCTCTGTCCCGTGAATCTCCGCCTACAGTAGTCACTTGCGTGCACGCCTAGGGGGCGCGAGCACACTGCGGCGGGCACGACAGTCCGATTCGCTAGAGGAGCGATCAATCCACAGGAATAGACCAATTATTTTTGGTCTATACCTGCTGATCGGTTCGGGCGAATGGAATGCCTCCCGTCTGAGGAATGTAAACAAAGACAAGGGAAGTGATGTCACTCTCCCTCTCTCCTTCCTTTTCCGTTGCAGAGAGGAGAGAGGAGACCTCTAAACGTGTGTACCAACACTACACTAACACCAGTACACATAGGCACACTTTTCACCCCAGATCGAATAGTGATATAAATAAGTGACCACTAACAAAGTGACACAGAATAAGTCATAAACCATTGACAAAAAAATATATTAGACTATGGTAAGTCTAATAGGTGTGCTTTAGAAAAGTCCACATAAATTATAAGTAAATGTGAATAAATATTTGAGTGTCCACAAAAAAGGTGATAAATAATAAATCCAATCCGTGAGTCCTGTGAGGGACCTATGGATAAACGTGCTTACCAGAAGCTGGTAAGAAACCAGCAGAAGATCCACAAACCAAAGGCCAGAGGCTAGATGACCCTGATGAGGGCTCTCCAGTTGGTGGGACGTCTCTGCAAGGTACTGGAGTGGTCCCGAGCTTGTAGTTCAAATTTGATTCCACATAGTCGATAGCTCATTGGATATAAAAAGGAAAAAAGCCCACCATAGTGTAATAACGTTTTTAACGCTTTATTAAAAAGGATTAAAAACACTTACAGAAAAGTAGCAGCAAATGAGCTCATCTGGTTAAAATACTCTGACATGAGGGGAACCAAAACCCAACGCGTTGCGACCGCAAAAGTCGTCTTCTGGGGTGTTGACCCCCAACACCCCAGAAGACAACTTTTGCGGTCGAAACGCGTTGGGTTTTGGTTCCCCTCATGTCAGAGTATTTTAACCAGATGAGCTCATTTGCTGCTACTTTTCTGTAAGTGTTTTTAATCATTTTTAATAAAGCGTTAAAAACGTTATTACACTATGGTGGGCTTTTTTCCTTTTTATATCCACTGAGCCATCACTGCTAACTCAGACACCAGCCTAGCGGATGTGACAACAACCAGAAAAGCCACTTTCTGCGATAAGTGTCGCAAGGCAATGTCCCTAATCTTTTCATATGGTGGTTTCTGCAGCACAGAAAGCACCAGATTCAAATCCCACAGTGCCAGAGGCGACCGTATCCGAGGAGCCACATGACGTACCCCCTGTACAAATGTACGGATCAATGAATGAGACACCAAGGGCCGTTGAAAAAGAACCGCCAGGGCCGAAATCTGACCCTTAAGCGTAATTAACGCCAGGTTCTTGTCCAGTCCTTGCTGCAAAAAAGTCAGTACTCTGGACACTATATTAGAGTGGGGGTTCCAACCCCCTGCCTCGCACCAGGTAATATAGGCCTTCCAGGTCCTATGATAAATCTTACGTGAGGTACTTTTACGTGCTTCAATCATAGTAAGGATCACGGAGTCCGAGACACCCCTATCCCTCAACACCTGGGACTCAATAGCCAAGCCGCCAAAGCCAGCGAGGGTAAAGCAGGGTGCAAGATGGGCCCCTGAGTCAGTAGGTCTTCGCAAAGTTGAAGACGCCACGGAACATCTGTCACCATCCGTACTACGTCGGCGTACCAAGGATGCCGAGGCCAATCCGGAGCTACCAGGATTGTCGGGATTCCCTCTGCTTCTATCCTGCGCAGAACCCGTGGTAGAAGCTTTAGAGGAGGAAAGATGTACAGAAGCCGATACCGACCCCAGGGAGCTACCAGTGCGTCCGAGGCGACCGCCAACGGATCTTTTGTTCTGCACACAAAGGCCTGTACCTTGTGATTGAACCTGGAGGCCATGAGCTCCACCTCTGGCGTGCCCCACTTGAGGCAAATCTGGCGGAACACTTCTGGATGTAGGGACCATTCCCCCTGATCCAGAGTCCGGCGGCTGAGAAAGTCCGCCTGCCAGTTTTCCACGCCTGGGATGTAGATTGCAGAGAGAGCTGGCACGTGAAGTTCTGCCCACCGAAAGATCATAGCCGCCTCCGCGGCTGCTGCCGAGCTTCTTGTTCCGCCCTGATGGTTCACATATGCCACAGCCATGGCATTGTCCGACTGAACCCGGACAGGGAGGCCTCGCAGCCTTTCTGACCAACGTGACAGACAAAGTCTAATCGCTGTCAGTTCCAGTACATTTATTGGAAGACAAGCTTCCTGCACTGACCAACGACCCTGGGCAGAGAACTGACCCAGGACCCCTCCCCAGCCCGATAGGCTGGCATCCGTCGTTACTATTGACCAATTGAGGGGGATTAAACATTTACCCAACTTTAGGGCCGGAGCCCGAATCCACCAAATCAAGGATCCTCGGGACTGATGATCCAACCTGATCAGTCTGTCTAGGGATAGGGGGGATTTGTCCCATTGCAACAAAATCGCCTTCTGCAAGAGCCGAGTGTGACTCTGGGCGTAAGGTATCGATTCGAAAGTCGACACCATGAGCCCCAACACTCGCATACAGAACCGTGAGGACCACTGGCGTGATAACAGGGTCCGCGCTGCTGCCTGAAATGTCAGGAGCTTGTTAGGTATTCCAGCCGGCAGGATGGAGTCAACGATGATTTCTGCAGGTTGATCAGCCAACCAAACTCTTAACATGGACACCGTGATTGTCACGTTCTCCTCCAGAGCCGCAGCAGACTCTGCTCTCAGGAGTAAATCGTCGAGGTTTGCTACTACCGCAATACCTCGCTGTCTCAGCAGCGCCAGCATCGGGGCCACCACCTTGGTGAACACTCGGGGAGATGAAGCCAGCCCGAAGGGAAGTGCCACAAACTGGTAATGCCGGTCCCCCACTGCGAAGCATAGAAAACGCTGGTGACTGTGACAAACTGGAACATGGAGACACGCGTCCCTGATATCCAGGGATGCCATGAATTCCCCTTGGTGCAGGGCAGCCACAACCGAGCGAATGGACTCCATCCTGAATCTCTTGGTCTTTACGAAGCGGTTTAATGCCTTCAGGTCCAGAACTGGCCTGACACTGCCCTTTTTGGGCACCACAAAGGTTTGAGTAAAACCCGTGAAATCTTTCCGCCATGGGTACTGGTACAATCACCCCCTGTTCGGCAAGCGCCCGAAAGGCGCCTAGCAGCACCTCCCAATGCCCCTGAGGGAGTCTCAAGTTTGAAGGGAAGAACCTTTCTGGGGGCAGAGAGATGAATTCTATCCTGTACCCAGAGGACACCACCTCCAGTACCCACTGATCGGTGATGCGGGCAGTCCATCTGGCTGCGAACCCCAGTAACCGGCCCCCCACCCGTGAGTCGGGCGGGGGCAATCCATCATGATGAGGTTGACTTATCCTTCACTTTGTCGGACTTATGCTGCCAGGGCCTTTTACTGGGCCCAGCGGAAGCCTTACTCGACTTGAAGCCCTTACTCGCTGAGCCGGGTGCCCGAAAAAACTTCTTCTGACCTGAACAGGGCCCTGCCTACGGCAAAAATCCCGCCGCTTTGGCTCTGGAAGGAAAGTACTCCTCCCTCCCGTGAAATCCTTAATGATTTCATCCAACTGTGGGCCAAACAGACGCCCTCCCTGAAAGGGAAGATCTGCAAGAGCTTTCTTTGAAGCCTGGTCGCCGACCAAGAGCGGAGCCACAGCATCAGCCTGATAACGATTGCAAAAACAGACATTTATGACAATATGGGAAGAAGGTCCAAAGCAGCATGGCATATGTAGCGGAGACCCTCTTCCAAATGTTGTGCCCGCTGCACCTCAGCCTGTGCACATTCACAAGTTAAACCAGTGTGCAGTGTGGCAGCGTGCCTTGTGAAGAGATTGTGCCGCCATCGCAGCCGCTAGAGCTGGCCCAGCCAACAAGAACAGTGCCTTAGACACTGCCTCCGTGCGGCGATCGGCCGCCTCCTTAAAAGACGGAGACCCCTCCAAGGGAATGGTCGTTGCCTTATTCAGACGGGCCACTGGGTGGTCCACCATTGGGGAAGCCCATCTCTTAGTAAAGCTATCCTCAAAGGGGTAGCAAACAGCAAAGCTTTTAGGAAAAGCAAAGGAATTTGGTGGCCGCAGCCATTCCTTGAACACCGCCTGTTCAAACACTTGATCATAAGGGTAAGCCCTAGGGGACCTAGGGGGTTTAAGTGATCCACAAATATATGAGGACTCATGCGACTCCCCTACTTGGTCAAGCCGCATGGAGTCGCGGATATCAGTGATCAAAGCGGCCACTATCGCTTTATCACGTGAAAAAAGTCTCCTGATCACCTTTGCCTTCTGAGGGCAGTTCACCCTCTGATAGGTCCACAGGTGTGACCACTGAGGTGCTTTCTGGATCCAAATCCTGGCCCTGAGGAAAGAGGGGGGGTGGGCGTTTTTTGGGGCCCCCCGGAACCGGGTCCCCCTACCAGGAAAAGAACTCCCCAAACACCACCCTCAGCTGTTCCAGGGACACAAAGGTTCCCGGGGGGGGGATTGTTGCCGGCCTCTGACATCCCAGCCTTACAGCACCCCCACTGTGTGACCACCACCTCTACCCCACCAATCAGCCAGGGAGACCAGGGAGATTGCAGCCACCGCTACCAGCACCCAGGGAGAGCCAGCTATACTTGCTGTTTTAAATGCCTCAGCACTTGTGACCGGAATGAGCAATGCCCAAAAAGCCACTGCACTTCAAGAGCTTGCACCACAGAGTGTCAGCCACGTTGTCCAAGTGAAACCGGAAGTACTAATTCCGTTTATATTACTTTCTGTACCAAAAACAACCACTGGGGGCCGCCAGAGGACAGGCTGAAAACCACATGTGGTTACCAAACAATGGATGCTGCCATTAACACAAGCAGAGCTTATAGCAAAATGGTGTGGTCGGCAGACGAACGAAATTCCGAATGGCAGCGAACCGCTTAATTAGTGCTCCGAACGGTCAGTGCAAGGTGCGGTACTGCGGGGCGGGGGGAACGGGAGATCATCCTCAAAGTGGTACCACCGAGTGTGTCCCCACTAATGGACCCCCACCGGCCGGCTACCACAGAAGCTGCCCAGGTGCCCACTCTCCATGCCCCTAGGACGGAAGGGGTCCACTCACCAATCCGACGGGCGCAGCGGGTAGCCACCCGGAGCAGACTTACCTCCCCATAGAGAGGCATGCTGCTGGCCAGGCCCCTGGACAGGAACAAAACCAGTCACTGGGTTCTAGTGGGTTTTAGCCACTGGCCACCAGCACGGAACGGGTGCTATGCAGCGGGCCCCCACTAAGGGTAGCTCGCATAGTGTCGGCCGGACTGGGGAACGTTTTTGGATTCTAGATATCCTCTATACCACCAGCCAGCTTCTTGATAGCAGTCTTCATCAGAAAAAAATCTTCAGGAGACCGCAGATCCCATAGGGAACCAGGTCTACTCCTTGCACTAGGCAATTTAAAACGGATGTGCTATGCAGGGCAGGGGGATTATATGCCAAGGTGAGGACGGCCCCCTGGGAGGGGCCAACCTATGCTTTTGTTTTATTTTTGTCTAGTCTACTCCTAGTAATATGAGCATAACCCCACGTGTCATAAGAAGGCTGCGTCTGTCAGTGAACGGAAGAGTAAAGTAGATAGAACCTCAGGCAAGGAAATGAGAAGGGGGGGGATGGAAAAAAAAAAAAAAAAAAAGAGGGGAAGGGGAGGAGAATGATGGAGGGGGGAGCTAGCGATAGTGCTCGTTCACCAGATGTGAGCTGTCAAATCAGCTCCGTTGTGCCATCTCCAGAGCGGCCTTGCCTTTATCCGTTAACACAAAAAATTCCATTGTCCCCATGTATTAGAATATTTCTCACGCTTGTGTTAAGAACCAGATCCTGCATTGGTTTACCTCTTCCACCTCCTGTATCAAGAGAGCGGTCGTAGGCGGGTCTGAACGTTTCCAATATAAGGGAATGCAGGCCTTAGTTGCATTCACAAGGTGACGCACAAGAGACTTTTTGTCATTTTTAGCTGGCATGTTGGAGATATGTAATAAGAATGCTGGGTCTGCTGGAAAGTCAAATTCTGTGAATTTTTGGATAATAGAACATATGCCTTATTGAATAATAGAACGTATATCTGCCCAGAATTTGGATATTGAGGGACAAGACCAAAAGATATGCAGCATCGTTCCTCTGTCTCTCCCGCAGCACCAACACCGATCTGAGACATTCGGGTAAAATTGGTGTAATCGAGTTGGTGTAAGATAAAATCTCGTCTCCAGAATCTTATTGCAGATGGATGATTAAAGAGCTAAATTAGTTATATTCTGAATCTGTGTCTGGTTAAAGACAGTCCAGGTCTTCCTCCCATTTCTGCAGGCAGGGAAGGGATATCTAGTCAGTTGGATTTATCAATAAGGCATACATCTTGGACAGGCTCCGAGGTAGAAGGGTCCCTATCTGAGCAGTACTCCTCAAAACTGGTTAACTTCCGGTTGTAGGTCTGAGAGAAGGGTAGTGAATGTATAAAGTGATGAATTTGCACGCCAAAACAGGAGGTGGTATAGGCCAGAAAGGTTAGTCAATTCTTCTAATGAAGGCCATCTACCCCCCACTGAGAATTTTGAAGCCGTTTCATAGGCATCTTGACAAAGCGTATCATATTCTGGGCCGCAAAGTCCCGGGGTAAATAAGAGGTTACCTAGGATTGGAAAGAGGAGAATCATGTGTGGTGAGGGACAACTTTCGAGTGCCCTGGACACTTGTATACAATGTATTTCCAATCGAGGGATGTTTTTTCAATGACATGGGTAGGTGCTCATAACACCAAAGTACACTCTTTAGAGGGATTTGAGTTTGGGCTTGTTCTATCTGAGTCCATAATTTGGCCTCACTGTGTCAGCACCAGTCTAATTCGTCCCAGGTGTACTACTTGATAACAGCTGCGAACGTCTGGCAGAGCCAAGCTTCCCCATTATTTGGGTAGTATCAGCTGTGCCCGAGGTAGCTGAGGTTTTTTGTGTGCCCAACCAAATTTCAAGAAGAGAGAATGTACCTGCTTGAAAAAGGGTGTGGGTATTTTTATCGGCAGTGCTTGGAGGTAGAGGAATGTCGACAAGACGGACATTTTTAGCAAGTTAATTCTACCAAACCAAGAATGCAGACCTGTATGCCAACTTTCTAACAATGAGCGAACTTTGGTTAACAGTGGCGGGAAGTTATACTCATATATTTTCATAATATAATTCGGAATGTATGTACCCAGGTAATTGGGTTTCGATTCAGCCCATTTGAAACTAAAATTTGATTACAATTGCTCCAAGCTATCAGAAGGGATTGCAACGCCCATAGCCTCTGACTTGGAAAAGTTGATCTTTAAGTTAGAAAGTTTCCCACAGCCATTTCTCAATAAGTATGTGCAGCACTTACCAAAGAATGATAATAATTTATAATATTAAACAATTAAGAAAACACAGGACATCGGTTCCAAGGAGTAATACCAACAATAAATTACAAGATGTCACTAGATTTCATTCAATATAAGTCTTCCCATATGTATGTGTAATAATCATATTCAATTCCGATAAAGTACAATTTCAATAAAACCAATAATTAATGCAAAAAGAAGTGCAAATAAAGTGCAAGGTGCAATATTAATTGCTCAATTATAAAAATAAAATACTCAAGTAAGGTTACTGTACATATTAAACAATAAGACAGACTAAAGCAAAAAAGGGATTTTATTATAAAACTTACCGTAAAATCCTTTTCTCCGAGTTCACTGAGACACGCAGCCCTTCATTAGACAAGTGGAGTAGACTAGGCAAAAAAAAAACAAAAGCATAGGTTGGCCCCTCCCAGGGGGCCGTCCTCACCTTAGCATTTAACCCCCTGCTAGACAATAGCATATCAGTTCGTAACAAGCCGTACAAACTCAGAGGGGGTGGGTGCTGCGTCTGTCAGTGAACTCAGAGAAAAGGATTTTACGGTAAGTTATAATAAAATCCCTTTTACTCTTACGTTCACTGACAGACGCAGCCCTTCATTAGACAAGTGGGGATGTCCCAAAGCTGTGTCAATCAAGAGGAGCGGGCAACTATAACAACTGTACCCAACAAAAAAAAGCCCTCTTAGGCGGCGCCAGTCGCACCTACACTGCTGCTTGCAAAACTTTGCGGCCAAAAGCAGCATCCGCCAATGCTGAAACATCAACTTTGTAAAACTTCGTAAACGTGTGCACTGAGGCCCAAGTAGCCGCTTTGCACACCTGAGACACAGAGGCTTGGTGTCTAAAAGCCCAGGAAGTACTAACTGCCCTCGTGGAATGAGCAATGACAGGAAAGGGGGGAACCTTGCCCCGAACCTCATATGCATGAGTCACGGTCTTCCTAATCCAATGAGAAATGGTAGCCGACGAGGCCGCCATGCCTTTGTGCGAACCTTCCGTCAGCACAAATGAACAATCAGACTTCTGAAAGGCTGTCGAAATCAAACACACCCGCAAGGCCCTCACCACATCCAAAGAATGTAGTTCAAATTCCTTGGGATGCAACAGACACGGGCACAATGAGGGAACAACAATATCCTCATTCAAATGAAAAGAAGAAACCACCTTTGGCAGGAAAGAAGGGGAAGGTCGCAAAACCGCCTTGTCCTTATGAAGGACCAAGTAAGGTGACTTGCAGGATAATGCTGCCAACTCAGACACCCGCCTAGCGGATGTAACAGCCACCAAGAAAGCCACCTTCTACGACAAAAATTGGAAGGGAATGTCCCTAATCTTCTCACATGGTGGCTTCTGAAGCACAGAAAGCACCAGATTCAAATCCCACGGCGCCAAAGGTGACCGTATCCAAGGAGCCACATGATGTACACACTGTACAAAAGTACGGATCAACGAATGTGACGCCAAAGGTCGTTGAAAAAGAACAGTCAGAGCCGAAATCTGACCCTTAAGCGTACTTAACGCCAGGTTCGTGTCCAGTCCCTGCTGCAAAAAAGTCAGCACCCTGGACACTGCATAAGAGCGGGGATTCCAACCACCCGCCTCACACCAGGCAATATAGGCCTTCCAGTTCCTATGACAAATCTTACGTGAAGGACACCTGCGCGCTTCAATCATAGTAGGGATTACGGAGTCAGAGACACCCCTATCCCTCAACACCTGGGACCTAATAGCCAAGCCGTCAAAGCAAGCGAGGGTAAAGCAGGGTGCAAGATGGGTCCCTGAGACAGTAGGTCTTCGCAAAGTGAAAGACGCCACGGGACATCTGCCACCATCCGTACCACATCATAGAAACATAGAAAAGTGACGGCAGAAAAAGACTGAGTAGTCCATCGAGTCTGCCTCTTTTTATTTATTTTTTTTTTATATATTTTTTTTTTTTTACATTAACCTTGTTGTCGGACTATGGATTTATGTTTATCCCAAGCATGTTTGAAGCCATTTACTGTTGACTGTCTCACAACCTCTGTTGGTAGTTTATTCCAATCATCAACCACCCTTTCAGTAAAATAATACTTTCTAAGATTAGTTTTGAACTTCCCCCCAGTTAGTTTGAGGCCATGTCCCCGTGTTCTTGATTTTGGTTTCATATTGAAAAAGACTGCCCTCCTGAACCTTATTCACCCCCTTGATGTATTTAAAGGTTTCAATCATGTCTCCCCTCTCCCTTCTTTCCTCCAGACTGTACATATTAAGTTCCTGAAGTCGCTCTTGATATGTTTTATCCCCCAGACCTTTCACCATTTCTGTTACATCGGCGTACCAAGGACGCTGAGGCCAATCTGGAGCTACCAGGATTGTCAGGATTCCCTCTGCTTCTACCCTGCGCAGAACCCGTGGCAGAAGCTTCAGAGGAGGAAAGACGTACAGTAGCCGATAACGACCCCAGGGTGCTACCAGTGCGTCCGTGGCAACCGCCAACGGATTTCTTGATCTGCACACAAAGGTGAGATTGAATCTGGAGGCCACGAGATCCACCTCTGGCGTGCACCACTTGAGGCAAATCTGGCGGAACACTTCTGGATGTAGGGACCATTCCCCCTGATCCAGAGTCCAGCGGCTGAGAAAGTCCGTCTGCCAGTTTTCCACACCTGGTATGTAGATTGCGGAGAGAGCTGGCACGTGAAGTTCTGCCCACCGAAGGATCAGAACCGCCTCCGACGCTGCTGCCAAGCTTCTTGTTCTGCCGTGATGGTTCACATATGCCACAGCCGTGGCATTGTCCGACTGAACCCGGACAGGGAGGCCTCGCAGCCTTGTCGACCAACGGGATAGACAAAGTCTGATGGCTCTCAGCTCCAGTACATTTATCGGAAGACAAGCTTCCTGAGCTGACCAACGGCCCTGGGCAGAAAACTGACCTGGACCCCTCCCCAGCCCGATAGGCTGGCATCTGTTGTTACTATCGACCAATTGAGGGGGAGGAAACATTTTCCTAATTTTAGGGTTGGTGCCCGAATCCACCAAACCAAGGATCCCCGGGACTAATGATCCAACCTGATCAGTCTGTCTAGGGATAGGGGAGATTTGTACCATTGCGACAAAATCGCCTTCTGCAGGAGCCGAGTGTGACTCTGGGCGTAAGGTATCGCTTCGAAAGCAGACACCATGAGCCCCAACACTCGCATACAGAACCGCAAGGAGGACCACTGGCGTGATAACAGGGTTCGCACTGCTGCCTGAAGTGTCAGGAGCATGTTTGGCGGTAAAAACACCCTTGCCTGCACCGTGTCCAGAATCAGACCCAGGTATTCCAGACGGCAGGATGGAGTCAACGACTACTTCTGCAGGTTGATCAGCTAACCAAAATCTTTTAACGTGGACACCGTGATTATCGCGTTCTCCTCCAGAGCTGCGGCCGACACTGCTCTCAGGAGTAAATCGCCGAGGTATGCTACCACCACGATACCTCTGTCTCAACAGCACCAGCATCGGGGCCACCACCTTGGTGAACACTCGGGGAGCCGAAGCCAGACCGAAGGGGAGAGCCACAAACTGGTAATGCAGATCCCCCACTGCGAAACGCAGGAAACGCTGGTGCCTGTGACAAACTGGAACGTGGAGATACGCGTCCTTGATATCCAGGGACACCATGAATTCCCCTTGGTGCAGGGTGGCCACGACCGAGCGGATGGACTCCATCCTGAATCTTTTCGTCTTTACAAAGCAGTTTAGTGCCTTCAGGTCCAGAACTGGCCTGACTCCGCCCTTTTTGGGCACCACAAAGAGGTTTGAGTAAAACCTGTGAAATCTTTCCACCGTGGGTACCGGTACAATCACCCCCTGTTCGGCAAGCGCCCAAACGGCGCCTAGAAGCGCCTCCCGACGCCCCTGAGGGAGTCTTAAGTTTGAAGGGAAGAGCCTCTCTGGGGGAAGAGAGATGAATTCTATCCTGTACCCGGAGGACACCACCTCCAGCACCCACCGATCTGTGATGCGGGCAGTCCATCTGTCTGCGAACCCCAGTAACCGGCCCCCCACCCGAGAGTCGGGCGGGGACAACCCATCATGCGGAGGTTGACTTATCCTTCGTTTTTTCAGACTTGCATTGCCAGGGCCTTTTACTGGGCCCAGTGGAAGCCTTACCGGACTTGAAGCCCTTACCCGCTGAGCCGGGCACACGAAAAAACTACTTCTGGCCTGAAGAAACAGGGCCCTGCCTACGGCGAAAATCCCGCCGTTTTGACTCTGGAAGGAAAGTACTCTTCCCTCCCATGAAATCCTTAATGATTTTATCCAATTGTGGGCCAAACAGACGCCCACCCTGAAAGGGAAGATCCGTAAGAGCTTTCTTTTATGCCTGGGTTGCCTGACCAAGAGCGGAGCCACAGCACCCACCTGATAATTGCAAAAACAGACATTTTTGACAGTATGGGAAGTAGGTCCAATGCAGTATCGCATAGGTAGCGGAGACCCTCTTCCAAGTGTTGTGCCTGTTGCACCTCAGCTTGTGCACACTCACAAGTCAAACCGGAGTGTAATGTGGTAGCGCACTCGAAAAGAGATTGTGCCGCCATAGCAGCCGCCAGAGCTGGCCGCATGGCAGACCCAGCCAACAAGAACAGTGCCTTAGACACTGCCTCCGTGTGGCGATCGGCCGCCTCTTTAAAAGACAGAGACCCCTCCAAGGGAATGGTTGTTGCCTTATTCAGACGGGCCACCGGTGGGTCCACTGCTGGGTAAGCCCATCTCTTAGTAAAACTATCCTTAAAGGGGTAGCGAACAGCAAAGCTTTTTGGTAAAGCAAAGGAATTTTGCGGCCGCAGGCATTCCTTGAACACCGCTTGTTCAAAAACCTGATCATAAGGGTAGGCCCTGGGGGACCTAGGGGGCTTAAGCGACCCACAAATATATGCGGACTCATGCGACTCCCCTGCTTGGTCAAGCCGCATGGACTCGCGAATATCAGTAATCAGGGCAGCCACTATCGCTTTGTCGCGCGAAGATGAAGCCCCCTCATCACCTTCACCGTCTGAGGGTATCAGTTCACCCTCTGATAGCTCCACAGGGGTTCCCGTCACCACCAAGGCGCTCTCTGGTTCCGAATCCTCCCCCGAAGAATGCCGGGGGGGAGGGCGTTTTTTTTGGGGCCCCCCGGAGTCGGGTCCCCCGCCCGGGGAAATAATTCACCAAATACTGCCCTCAGTTGTTCCAAGGACACCAGGGACCCCGGCGTGGATTGTTGCTCCGCAGGTACCCCTGGCATAGCACTGCCGGCCTCTCACATCCCAGACTTCCGACACCCCCACTGTGTGACCACCACCTCTACCCCACTAATCAGCCAGGGAGACCCGGAAGGATTGCACCCACCTCTACCAGCACCCAGGGAGAGCCAGCTATACTTGCTGTTTCTTGATGCCTCAGCGATGTGACCGGAATGAGCAATGACAAAACACTCCACTTCAAGAGCCTGCATCACCGCGTCTGTCAGCCACGCTGCCCAAGCGAAAACGGAAGTGCCTCTGCCGTTTTTATCACTTCCCCGTAATACCGAGAAAAGCCACTGGGGGCCACCAGAGGACAGGCTGAAAACCACATGGGCTACAGTAAAACGACCGCTGCCATCAAAACATGCCGAGCTACGGCAAAATGGCGGCGAACGAATGGTGATCCACCACGAAATAGCGGTGAATCGCCTGAACACAGTGCTCAAAACGGTCAGTGCGGGGTGTGGTAACGCACGCGGGGGGGGTATGGAACGGGAGATTACAACCCCAGATGCGTCCCCACTAGTAAGCCCCCCACAGGCCGGCTACCTTAGAAGCTGCCCAGGTGCCCCTCTCCGCGCCCCTAGGATGGAAGAGGGGTCCACTCACCGATCCGACGGGAGCAGCGGGTAGCCATCCGGAGCAGACTTTCCTCCCCACAGAGAGGGATGCGGCTTGCCAGGCCACTGGACAGGAACAAACCAGTCACTGGGCACAAGTGGGATCAGCCACTGGCAGCCCACATGGAACGGGCCCTATGTGGCATGTCCCCGCCAAGGCAAAGGGTAGCTCGCACAGACGTTGGCCGGACTGGGGAAAGTTTTTGGATTCTAGATATCCTTTATACCACCAGTCGGCTTCTTGATAGCAGTCTTCATCAGAAAAAAACTTAAGAACGCAGATCCCATAGGGAACCAGGTCTAACTTCTTGCACTAGGCAATAAAAAAACTGATATGCTATTGTCTAGCAGGGGGTTATATGCTAAGGTGAGGACGGCCCCCTGGGAGGGGCTAACCTGTGCTTTTGATTTGTTTTTGCCTAGTCTACTCCTAGTGATATGAGCATAAACCCCATTTGTCTAATGAAGGGCTGCGTCTGTCAGTGAACGTAAGAGTAATCAAGGCGTAATACCGGAAATTGACCACAAGAGGTCACCTGTGATCAATTTGACCTGTGATCAATGTAAATCTTTCCGTGTATGTGTGTAAAAATCTTGCCATAATCAAATAAAGTGCAAATTCAATAAAAAAAAAAAAAAAGCAATTCCTAATCTAATAAGGGGAGTATAACAAACCTGCTAAATGCGAATAAAGTACTTGTGCAAATAAATTCATAAAAAAAAAATCAATAATATTTGTGCATAAATATAAGATTTAGAGGGTGTAAACAATGATGAATAGACCAAAATCAGAGTAAAGTCCGTGCTGTACTAGGCTACTAGTATTGTATTTCGCTAGGTTCTAGGCGGACTCTGTCCTGGTCAGCTGGGAGTGTACATCTGAGCCAAATGCTGATTTGATACGTCTGGAAAACTTTATGGATAATGTTTAATTTGTTAACACTGTGCACCTATTGGTTCAACTTGATGCCCGCTGGGCTGTTTGTTTCTATGTTTGTATGTCTTTTATAATTAATAAAAAATAAAAAAAAAAAAAAAAAAAAAAAAAAAAAAAGACTTCCTGTCTCAGCCGCAACCGGAAGTGATGTCACCTGGCTCCTCCCGACGCTTTGCGTCACAGATCATGTGACTTCTTCAAAGGGTTGGAGACAGGTGAACAGCCAGCATTTATATACAGTTCTGGTAGTCATAGTAACAATCGAGTGCAATTTAAACACTAAATATGCAAGTTATTTTATTTGGAATAAATGTGGAGTTTTACATACTACACTATGGAGTTCCCTTTATTCTTATGAGCGGCTGAGTGTGGAGGATTTCTTCTGAGTATCAAGTGAGACCATGGATCTGATGTCGGGG
>BLSH010268267.1:47026-61733 GCA_018402905.1 Glandirana rugosa
CACGAAGACGCAATTTTTTTATATATTACAAACCCCCAAGTTTCATTAAAAGATCGTTTTTCATAAAAAAAGTACAAAAAAAATACTTTTTGCTAGAAAATTACTTTGAACCCCCAAACATTATATATTTTTTTAACGCAGAAGCACTACAGATTTAAATAGTGGGTGTTACAATTTAAGTTTTAATAAAATCCCTTTTTCTCTTACGTTCACTGACAGATGCAGCCCTTCATTAGACAAGTGGGGATGTCCCAAAGCTGTGTCAGTCAAGAGGGGTGGGTAAAAAAACAACAACTGTACCCAAGATTCCTCTCAGGAGGCGCCAGCCGCGCCTACAAAACTTTGTGGCCAAAAGCAGCATCCGCTGACGCTGAAATAGCCACTTTGTAAAACTTAGTAAACGTGTGCACCGAGGCCCAAGTAGCTGCCTTGCACACCTGTGACACCGAAGCCTGGTGTCTGAAAACCCAGGAAGTGCTAACTGCCCTGGTGGAATGAGCCCTGACAGAAAAAGGGGGTACTTTGCCCCGAACAGTATACGCATGGGTCACGGTCTGTCTGATCGAACGGGAAATAGTAGCCGACGAGGCCGCCAACCCTTTGCGCAGACCATCCGTCAGCACAAACAACGCATCAGACTTCCGCAAAGAAGCTGTAGTCGCCAAGTACACCCGCAAAGCCCTTACGACATCCAAGGAAAATAATTCCTTAGGATGCGATGGGTGCGGACATAATGAAGGAAGAACAACAACTTCATTAATGTGGAAAGAAGAGACCACCATCGGTAGAAACGAAGGAGAAGGACACAAGACCGCCTTGTCCCTATGAAGGACTAGGTAAGGAGACCTGCAGGACAACGCTGCCAACTCAGACACCCGCCTAGCGGATGTAATGGCCACCAAGAATGCCCCTTTCTGCGACAGTATTTGTAAGGGAATAGCCCTGATCTTCTCATATGGAGATTTCTACAGTACAGAAAGCACCAAATTCAAATCCCACGGCGCCAAAGTACCTGAGGAGCCACATGTACGAAACGAATGTGGCGCCAAAGGCCGTTGAAATAGAATCACCAAAGCCGAAATCTTACCCTTGAGAGTGCTCAATGCCAATATTTTATCCAGGCCCTGCTGCAAAAAAGCCAAGACCCCGGACACAACGTAAGAGCGAGGGTTCCAACCCCCCGCCTCACACCAGGCAATATAGGCCTTCCAGGTGCGATGATGAATCTTGCGAGAAGTACACTTGCGCGCTTTAAGCATGGTAGGGATCACGAAGTCAGCGACACCCCTATCCCTCAACACATGGGACTCAATAGCCAAGTGGTCGAAGCCATCGAGGGTAAAGCAGGGTGCAAGATGGGTCCCTGAGACAACAGATCTTCGCGCAATGGAGATGCCAGGGAAAACCTGCCACCAATTGTACCACGTTGGCGTACCAAGGGCGCCGAGGCCAATCCGGAGCTACCAGGATTGTCGGAATCCCCTCTGCTTCTACATTGCACAGTAGCCGTGGTAGAAGCGTGATGGGAGGAAAAGCGTACAGGAGCCGATACCGACTCCAAGGCGCTACCAGCGCGTCCGTGGAGGCCGCCAGCGGGCCTCTCGTCCTGCACACAAGGTATATACCTTGTGATTGAACCAAGACGCCATGAAGCACACGCCTGGCGTGCCCCCCTTGTGGCAAATCCGGTGGAACACTTCTGGATGTAAGGACCATTCCCCCTGATCCAGAGTCTGGCGACTGAGAAAGTCCGCCTGCCAATTCTCTACGCCCGGGATGTAAATGGCGGAGATTGCCGGCACGTGAAGTTCTGCCCATCGCAGAATGAAAGCCGCTGCAGAGCTCCTCGTTCCGCCCTGATGGTTCACGTACGCCACAGTCGTGGCGTTGTCCGACTGGACCCGAACCGGGAGACCGCGCAACCTCACCGTCCAGTGGGAGAGGCAGAGCCTGATCACCCACAACTCCAGCACATTGATCGGAAGACGGGATTCCTGCGCCGACCAGTGGCCCTGAGGAGACAGCTGCCCCAGGACCAATTCAGGGGGAGAAATTACTTCCCCAACATTAGAGCTGGGGCCCGAAGCCACCAGGCCAACAATCCTCTGGTCTGATGATCCAATCTGATCAGCTGGTCCAGGGACAGCGGAGACCTGTCCCACCATGGCAGAATCACTTGCTGAAGGAGCCGAGTGACTCTGGGCGCAAGGTACCGCCTCGAAGGCTGAAACCATGAGCCCCAACACCCGCATACAGAATCGTAAGGAGGACCACCGGCGTGCCAGCAGAGTTCGCACCGCCGCTTGCAGTGTCAGCAACTTGGCCGGAGGCAAGAATACCTTCGCCTGCTCTGTGTCCAGAATCAGACCTAGGAATTCCAGGTGACAGGACGGGGTCAATGTCGACTCCTGCAGATTGATCAGCCAGCCGAAGTCTTTCAACGAGGCCACGGTGATAGCCACATTCTCCTACAGAGCCGACGCAGACTCCGCTCTGAGGAGCAGGTCGTCGAGGCATGCTACCACCGTAATGCCTCTCTGCCTCAATAGCGCCATCACCGGAGTCACCAGTTTGGTGAACACCCGAGGCCAGACCGAAAGGAAGTGCCACGAATTGGTAAATCAGATCTCCCACCGCAAAGCGCAGGAAGCGCTGGTGCCGGAGACAAATGGGAACCTGGATGTACGCGTCCCTGATATCCAGAGACGCCATGAAGTCCCCTTGGTGTAGGGCGGCCATGACCGAGTGGACAGATTCCATTCTGAACTCTCGCCCCTCACAAAGTGATTTAGAGCTTTTAGGTCTAGAACCGGCCTGACACCCCCCCCCTCTTTTTTGGGTACCACAAACAGGTTGGAATAGAAGCCGCAGAATCTTTCCAGCGGAGATACCGGCACAGTTACCCCTTGTGCAGAGAGCACCTGAACAGCCCCCTAAGAGAGCCCCTCGATGACCCTGAGGGGGTCTCAAGTTCGATGGGAAGAACCTGTCTGGGGTAGAGTGCTGAACTCTATCCAGTACCCAGAGGACACCACTTCCTGCACCCACCGGTCGGAAATGCAGGCAGTCCACCTGTCTGTGAACCCCAGAAGTCGGCCCCCCGCCCGAGAATCGGGTGGGGGCAACCCATCATGCGGAGGATGACTTATCCTCTGCCCTTTCACTCTTGCGTTGCCAGGGTTGTTTACCGCCCCCCGCGGCAGACTTGCCGGGCCTCGACCCTTTGCCCGCTGCAACGGGGGCATGAAAAAAACCTCTTCTGACCCGAAGAAGTAGGACCCTGCTTGAGGCGGAGCTCCCGCCGCCTGGGCTCCGGAAGAAAAATACTCTTCCCTCCAGTGAAATCCTTAATGATTTCATCCAACTGCGCCGAAAAAGAGCCGACCCCCCTGAAAGGGGAGATCCGTAAGGCCCTTCTTAGACGCATGGTCACCCGACCAGGAGCGTAACCAGAGTACCCATCTGATAATGACTGCGAAAACAGAAATTTTATACAACATGGGAAGCAGGACCAGAGCTGCGACACACAGGTACCGTGAAACCCTGAAACAAATGGTCTGCTCTCAGACGCCTCAAGCGACCTCCCACAGCCCAAAACATTCTGCAGCTCAAGCGCACACTCAGAAAGATTGCGCAGCCATGGCTGACGCCAGGGACGGCCTCATGGCTGACCCTGCGGGGGATGCCCACTTCTACACAAAGCTATCCTCAAATGGATAATGTATAGCGAAGCGTTTGGGCAGGGCAAAGGATATCTGCGGACGCTGCCATTCCTGATAGACCAGATGGTCAAAAAATTGATCACAAGGATAAACCTTAGGGGACCTGGGTGGCCAAGCAGACCCGCAAACGAATGTGGTCTCCTGTGACTCCCCTACTTGATCCAGTCGCAAAGACGCACGGATATCAGCAATCAGTGCGGCCACCAGCGCCTTCTCGCGCGCAATCGAGGCCCCCTGGTCTTCCTAGCCATCCGAGAGCTCCAGCTCGTCCTCTGAGAGCTCCACAGGGGTCCCCGTGACCCCCGAGGCCACTTACGGTTCAGACTCTTCCCCGCCGCCCGGGGAAGAAAAGTCCCCAAATACTGCTTTCAGCTGGTCCAGGGACATTAGTGTCCCTAGCGCAGGTTGCGCTGCCGCTGACTCCTCCTCAGAAGCTGCAGGTCATTCGCCATTGTGCCACCGGACCTGACAGGCAGAAAAAACGCCCTGACACCCCCACAATGCAGCCCCACATATCAACCAAGGAGACCCCAGGAGGACTGCACCCACCGCTACCAGCACCCCCGGGAGATCCCAGCTATACTTGCTGTTTGATGCCTCACAAAGCGCTGCGTCCCAGGAGTGCTCAGAGACTGCCAGTCATAGAGCCTGCGCCGCCTGTGCCATCCACGCTGTCCCAGAGTGAAAGAGGAAGCATCGGCTAGCAGCACGTTATTCTTCCCAGGCACATCCAATATGGCTGCCGAACAGTCACAAGAGGCCAAAACCTGTAGTACAGGCCGCGACTACGACAAAATGGCCGCCATTCAACACCAGAGGGAAAACCCCAAGAAAATGGCCGCGGCTACGGCAAAATGGCGGCAGACCACCGCATGGCGGTTTGGAAACGTGAGGTGAGGTGCGGGCAGAGGGGGGTGTAGGAGGGGGGCGAAAACACCCAGGGGAGCTCTAGCCCTAGCAAAACACCCTCCACCGGCCAGCTCAAATTGCTAAAATCGCCCAGCCCCCCCTCCGTTCCCCTGGGGGGGGGGAAGAGAGGGGGTCACTCACCAGTCCGACAGGCGTAGCGGGTAGCCACCCAGTTGCAGACCTTCCTCTCACTGCAGGAGACAGCTGCTGTTGTAATACTCAAAGTACTCCTGCATCTAATTGGATGTAGCTACATTTTAAATGACAGTTTTCTACTTGGTTCCTTTTTGCCTCAACCCTCCAAGTTCCACTTTTTCTGCACAGATTGGTGTGGTAAGGGAATATGACAGCAGGATCAACAGGACATATATAGCCAGAGAGTGAATGTAGATGGCGCCGCCTCCGATGAAGTCTCTATGACGAAACGCGTCAGTCAGAGCCAGAGAGCCTCACACGCACTTCCGGTGGAGCAGCCTGTGAAACGCACGGAAGCTCCGGAATCTGACTTCTCGAGTACACTCCTTGGAATACGTATGTCAGGATGAACATATGACCGGCCGGACACATCAGAAGAGACCGTGTGACGTATCTCCACTCCGGAAGGATCCGAGTACCCCCCCAGGATTGTGTGACGGGCCCAGTCTGGAGAAGGACAAACCTCCCCATCCTCTTTACATATGTTCAGGCTTGAATATATCCATCATCCGGTAAGCCTTGATTTCTACCGTTTGTGGATTCACCGGATTTTTGCATAGTATTTATCATGGTTCACCATGTCATTTACTGTCACCATGCAAGCACCTTAACAATTTCCATTTTCTTCTTTTGGACTTTTTTCACGTTTTTGGACTGTATTGTTCTTTGTACACACGGATTGCACGTTTTGTCATTTATCTGCACTCCTTGAGGAATACCTATCTGAAAATTCCTCATAAGTCTTCATAAGACTTAACATAGTGACACACATTGTCACTTTGATTTTACATAATTATTTGTCACGTTTATTAATGTTTGCAAAGTCATCACTGCTCTTATTTGCTAATATGATTTATTAGTCTATTTGTTTTAGTTGACACATTCTTATTCATCCAACATTGGCTGAGATTGGTTGAGCCCTGATCTCTACAACTGAGGTTATATAGCGCCACTTTTTATCTCTATTTGTCCTTTACGATTTAGTTTGGTTGTAGTGTGGCAGCTTTTTCCCTCCAGCATAATTTCTATCATTTGGCCTAGCGCGGTTTTACCCTTTCTATTTTACTGCCCTGGTGGAATGAGCCGTGACGGGAAACGGGGGAACCTTGCCCCAAACCTCATGCATGAGTCACGGTCTTCCTGATCCAATGAGAAATGGTAGCTGACGAGGCCGCCATGCCTTTGCGCGACCCTTCCGTCAGCACAAATAATCAGACTTCCGAAAAGAAGCTGTAGAAATCAAATATATCCGCAAAGCCCTCACCACATCCAAAGAATGCAGTTCAACCTCTTTGGGATGCGACGGGTGCGGGCACAATGAGGGAAGAATATCCTCATTCAAATGAAAAGAAGAAACCACCTTCGGAAGAAACGAAGGGGAAGGTCGCAAAACCGCCTTGTCCTTATGAAGGACCAAGTAAGGTGACTTGCAGGATAACGATGCTAACTCAGATACCCGCCTAGCAGATGTGACAGCCACCAGAAAAACAACAGTTGCAAGGGAATGTCCCTAATCTGTTCATATGGTGGCTTCTGCAGCACAGAAAGCACCAGATTCAAATCCCACGGTGCCAGAGGCGACCGTATCCGAGGAGCCACATGGTGTACCCCCTGTACAAATGTACTGAACGAATGAGACGCCAAGGGCCGTTGAAAAAGAACCGCCAGGGCCGAAGTCTGACCCTTAAGCGTACTTAACGCCAGGTTCTTGTCCAGTCCTTGCTGCAAAAAAGTCAGTACTCTGGACACTATATTAGAGCGGGGGTTCCAACCCCCTGCCTCACACCAGGTAATATAGGCCTTCCAGGTCTTATGATAGATTTTACGTGAAGTACCTTTACGTGCTTCAATCATAGTAGGGATTACGGAGTCCGAGACACCCCTATCCCTCAACACCTGGGACTCAATAGCCAAGCCATCAAAGCCAGCGAGGGTAAAGCAGGGTGCAAGATGGGTCCCTGAAACAGTAGGTCTTCGCGAAGTGGAAGACGCCACGGAACATCTGTCACCATCCGTACTACGTCGGCGTACCAAGGACGCCAAGGCCAATCCGGAGCTACCAGGATTGTCGGGATTCCCTCTGCTTCTATCCTGCGCAGAACCCGCGGTAGAAGCTTTAGAGGAGGAAAGATGTACAGTAGCCGATACCAACCCCAGGGCGCTACCAGTGCGTCCGAGGCGACCGCTAACAGATCTTTTGTTCTGCACACAAAGGTCTGTACCTTGTGATTGAACCTGGAGGCCATGAGCTCCACCTCTGCCGTGCCCCACCTCTGCCGTGCCCCACTTGAGGCAAATCTGGCGGAACACTTCTGGATGTAGGGACCATTCCCCCTGATCCAGAGTCCGGCAGCTGAGAAAGTCCGCCTGCCAGTTTTCAACGCCTGGGATGTAGATTGCAGAGAGCTGGCACGTGAAGTTCTGCCCCCCGAAGGATCAGAGCCACCTCCGACGCTGCTGCCGAGCTTCTTGTTCCGCCCTGATGGTTCACATATGCCACAGCCGTGGCATTGTCCGACTGAACCCGGACAGGGAGGCCTCGCAGCCTTTCTGACCAACGGGACAAACAAAGTCTGATCGCTCTCAGTTCCAGTACATTTATTGGAAGACAAGCTTCCTGCACTGACCAACGACCCTGGGCAGAGAACTGACCTAGGACCCCTCCCCAGCCCGATAGGCTGGCATCCGTCATTACTATCGACCAATTGAGGGGGAGAAAATATTTTCCCAACTTTAGGGCCGGAGCCCGAATCCACCAAATCAAGGATCCTCGGGACTGATGATCCAACCTGATCAGTCTGTCTAGGGATAGGGGGGATTTGTCCCATTGCGACAAAATTGCCTTCTGCAAGAGCCGAGTGTGACTCTGGGCGTAAGGTATCGCTTTGAAAGTTGACACCATGAGCCCCAACACTCGCATACAGAACCATAAGGAGGACCACTAGCGTGATAACAGGTGGTAAAAACACCCTTGTCTGCACCATGTCCAGAATCAGACCCAGGTATTCCAGACGGCAGGATGGAGTCAACGATGATTTCTGTAGGTTGATTAGCCAACCAAACTCCTCTAACGTGGACACCGTTATGGTCACGTTCTCCTCCAGAGCCGCAGCAGACTCTGCTCTCAGGAGTAAATCGTCGAGGTATGCTACTACCGCGATACCCCTCTGTCTCAGCAGCGCCAGCATCGGGGCCACCACCTTGGTGAACACACGGGGAGATGAAGCCAGCCCGAAGGGAAGTGCCCCAAACTGGTAATGCAGGTCCCCCACTGCGAAACGTAGAAAACGCTGGTGACTGTGACAAACTGGAACATGGAGATACGCGTCCCTGATATCCAGGGACACCATAAATTCCCCTTGGTGCAGGGCGGCCACGACCGAGCGGATGGACTCCATCCTGAATCTCGTTATCTTTACAAAGCGGTTTAATGCCTTTAGGTCCAGAACTGGCCTGACACCGCCCTTTTTGGGCACCACAAAGAGGTTTGAGTAAAACCCGTGAAATCTTTCCACCATGGGTACCGCTACAATCACCCCCTGTTCAGCAAGCGCCCGAACGACGCCTAGAGGCGCCTCCCGACGCCCCGGAGGGAGTCTCATGTTTGAAGGGAAGAACCTTTCTGGGGGCAGAGAGATGAATTATATCCTGTACCCGGAGGACACCACCAACCCATCATGAGGAGGTTGATTTATCCTTCGCTTTTTCGGACTTATGCTGCCAGGGCCTTTTACTGGGCCCAGCAGAAGCCCTACCGGACTTGAAGCCCTTACCCGCTGAGCCGGGTGCCCGAATAAACTTCTTCTGACCTGAAGAAACAGGGCCCTGCCTACGGCGAAAATCCCACCGCTTTGGCTCTGGAAGGAAAGTACTCTTCCCTCCCGTGAAATCCTTAATGATTTCATCCAACTGTGGGCCAAACAGACGCCCTCCCTGAAAGGGAAGATCTGCAAGAGCTTTCTCTGAAGCCTGGTCGCCCGACCAAGAGCAGAGCCACAGCACCTCGATCTGACGTTCCCGGTGATCTCACATGCATGGTGAAATTGATGTTTACATACGTCACGAGACTGACGCTTGCGTCCACCTTTGCGCGCGTGCGCGGGGGGGGGGCAGGGGTGCATTTTTTTTTTAAATTATTCATTTCGCTTTTTATTTTTTTACACTGTCCCTTTCATCTTTTTTTATCACAGGGATTTTAAATATTCCCTATGATAAAAATAGGTATTGTCGCATATGTTTTTTTTAATTTGGGGTCTACTAAACTCTAGATCTTCCCCAGCCCTTAAAGCACCTGACCACACCAAAATCAGTGTGAGAAGATGCTTCCCCAATTTCCCAATGGTGCTGTTTATATCTGGCGAAACTGAAGTCACAAAATGCTCGTAGCCTCCGGTTTCTTAGGCCATGGAGATGATTGGAGCCATTCTAGTCTTCAATCAGCTCTATGGTAAGCTGGCAGAAGCACCAGCTGCATTCTCACGTTCCCCGGTGGGACAGGAGAGCCTGAGAAGACCAGCAACATACTAGTATGTTCCTGGTCCTTGTTGGGCATATATTTTAATGTTTTTTTTCCCATGCAGCCTGTGGGTTAAATGAAAAAAAAAAAAAAAAAAAAAGAAGAATCAAAAATCGGTGGGTATGCCCACCATTAGTAAACCTCCTTTCATCCTCCCACTTCTAATGGTGGGCATAGCCACTTTTTAAAAAAAATATACCGGAGCATAGGGGCAATCCGCACCAATTTCAATCCACTGCCCCTATGCTCCAGTATATCTGCTCTTCTTTTAAAAGTGGTGGTGAAATCACCTCCAACAGCGCTGGAGTCGCTGCTTTATATATGGTGGGAGCAAACGCTATTGCCATCACCCTAAATAAATCAGCGCTGCATCTGGTGTACCTGAAAATCCAATAAAGATTAATAAAAACAGTAACATAAAAAATAATATTCCTGCTAAGAATAAAAAAATTAAACGTTACATAAAAACATTGCATACCTGCCAAAAAAACTATAATAAACCGCAACAAAACATTACAGATATGCATAGAGAGAGCAAAAGAAAGAGAATAGAGTGAAAATAGAGATCGAAAAAGAAGAAACGTACAACTGTTTTTGGTTTTTATTTTTTTTTTTATTTTTTGGCTTTAATAACTTTTTTTTTTTGGTACGCTTTTTATTTTAGAACAATGAACAGTAAAAGGTTAGGGTCTCCAAAAATGCGGTGACATCTTTGGAGACCCTGTGAACGTGTGTCCTATTCCTGTGTAGTGCTGTTCCTTACGCCGATACTCAACTAGTGAATGGTAGCGATCGAAACAGTCACCGATGCAGAGACCAGGCTGGCCCAAACAGGTGGAGCAATAATATCAGGTGTCACGCCTGTATCCGCATCGTCAGCAGGCCCGACGTCTTTTTTGGGGGGTATTGTTGGGTAGGGGTACCAGGGATTGCAAGTGGATAATGCCATCCATGCAGCCGGCTCACTGCATTTGGATTGGGAATATGGGGTGCAGAACCATCTGGATTCAGAAGGGCTCTGATGATCTCTTCCTGGAATTGCAGGAGAGGTCCAGTCCATCCTGACGCTTTGTAAAGCACAAAAGCATTCAAAGCCAATTGAAATAAGTAAACAGACACTTTTTTTGTACCAGCTTCTGGACTTACGGGCAATTAAGTACAGCGCCATTAACTGGTCGTTGAGGTCCACCCCTCCCACATTTTGGTTATATTCTTGGACACAGAGGGGTTTCTCCACAACACCAGTCACCGTTCTAATTTGGACAGCCGTGACTGCATGAATGGAGGAAAGAACGAAAACATACTTTGTATCCCTTCACTTCATCGCAAGCAAATTACCTCAAGCAGGCTCTCTCCCCCAGACTAAGTCAGCAATCTTCCAGCCGTTGGGGGAAGCCCCGGTGATTAGGTCGCATGGTGCCACATGCGCCAATTTGATGTTCAAGTGACTAAAAAGTGGCACGCTTGTTTAGCAATTGTCCACGTACAAAAAAACGGTACCCCTTTCCAGATAAGGGTGACACCAAGCTCCACACAATTTTGCCAGCACTCACTATGTAGTGTGGGCATCCTTCCGGCTCTACGTGGCTATCTTTGCCCTCAAACCATAAAACTACATGTATAGCCTGTGGCCCTGTCACAGAGCGTACTGTTTGAAAGCAAGACGTCCAGCAAATTTAATCGGGGACTCGTCCTCGCACACAACTTGGTTGGGAATAAAATGTGCTGCTAACTGCGGGCTGAAGTGATTTATGAGGGACCAAATTTTGTAGAGCCTGTCAAATTCAGGGTCCCCCATATGGACAGCCGAGTTCATTGTCACTGAAGTGCATGAACTGCAGGAATCTGCTCGTATCGTGTCCTGACAATGGAAGCGGAGAAGACATACATATGATGAATTTAGTCAGTGGACCAATATGACCGCAATTCAGGTACTTTATGTATGCCCATGTTGAGGGTAAGGCCCAGAAAAGTCTTAAATTCGGAAACCGTAATTGGTTTCCAATTTCTGGCAAGTGACAAATGGGGATTAGCGGCGATGTATTTTGTAGATGTAGAGATCTTCTGTGAAATACAGCAAAAAAAAAAAAAAAAAAATCAATGGCTCTAAAGTTAACTGTATTCACCTGAATTCCGGCAATGAATGGGGGAATTACGGGCGCTGCATCAGTGGTGGGTTGCCAATCTGGGTTTGCAAGCACGTCAGGAAGGGCACTATGGGCCTGTGTTCGTCTTCGTGGCTGCAGGGCATTACTTGTGCTAGCCACACCAGCTTGAACTGCACTTATGGGACTCGCCACGTCACCAAGTTTTACTGCAGTGTTGGTTGTATGACCAGGATGTTCTAGGCTGCTGGTGCTTGCCAGGTCACCAGGAAAAGCGGCGCTAGTACTGGCTCTCTGCTCCATACGAGAGCCCTGTGGTTCATGCACCTCAGCGACAGCTAAGCGGGATCTGGTACGCCTGACCTTAGCAGGGACCACCCAGTCAGAGCCATCTGTCACGGAGCCGCTGTCATATACTAACTCGTATGGCGAGTCTGAATCTGAAAGTGTGGCTTCCCCATCGCTTTCATCTGTCATACTCACAAACGCGTAGGCCTCATCACTAGCGTACCTCGGATTAGACATGGTCTCAATTTATAGGTAAACTAGTGTGACTCACAGGCAAAAAAGTGCACCTGGTTGTCAGAGTCTGTCAAGTCGCTACCAAAATCACTGTCAGATTTTGCAGGGATCGGGTGTGATCTCTGCGAATATGTGTTCTGTAAGTGACAGCGATCTATTGATCCTGCACTTGGGTGGGCTGGGCAAAGAGGCTAAACGCAGGTGCTAGCAGGTATCTGGGCTGATCCTGCTAACGCTGCATTTTTTTAGAACACTAATCTAGTGGGGACGCTAATATATATCTGATCAGATCCCAGATCTGATCAGATGCTACAATAGTATCTAACACCTATCTAATGTGTGTGTGTGCGCATGTCAGAGTACCTAATTAACTGGCCCTGCCTGGTGTTTACACTGACCCTAACGCACGCTAAAACCTAACTGGGGTCACTGCCGGGTGATCGGGGGGGTTAAAACCTATAAAAGGTATATAAAATTTTATACGGCGGGTAATCTGATTAAAAAAAAACAGCTAGCGTGCGTCACCCGTTACACTTATACGGTGATCACAGGTGATGGGGCAATCAAGGGGTTAAAATTATTGGGGGGTATTTACACCTACCTAGGCCTAATACTACCTACCCTAACACTGATTTAGTGTCACAAGTATAGCGATTGGTAAAAAAACAGATCACTGCACTATATGACACTGACAGGGGGTGACAGCACTGAAAGGGTTAACTGGGGGGGGGGGGGTGTCAAAGGGTTAAAATGTGCCTAACTGTACTGGTGTCAGTGTTGGTGCAACTCACATTTTTAGATGTCCTCTCTGCAACGGAAAAGAAAGCAGAGAGGGGAGATGACATTACTTGCCCTGCCTGTGGCACAGACAGGGGAAGGCATCCCATTTGCTGGACCAATTGAAAGGGATAGATCAAATTGCATGGGTCTATTCCCATTGACTGAACAGTCCTGTAGCGAATGGGACCGCTGTGACTGCGATGGGGGCGCCCCCTAGCTGTGCCCGCGATCACCATCGATGGCCATTCGTGGGACAAGTCCACACTGCCGCAGTATTGCGCATTAGTTCTATTGTTTTTTTTATTCCCATAGCAATTGAATTCTTATATATATATATATATATATATATATATATATATATAGATTTGGAAGGTGAGATTTCTGGGTTCACCAATGAGAAAAATAGGATTTTTTGACTTGCCGTAAAATCCTTTTCTCCGAGTCCACTGACGGACGCAGCCTCTTATTCTTGACATGTGGGGTTTATGCACCTTTCACCTGGACTAGGCAGAAAGTAGTCCAGCTAAAAGCAGACACAGCCCCTCCCAGGGGGCAGTCCTCACTTGGCATAACCCCTCCTGCCCTGCTCAGCCACTCAGTTCGTAACAAGCAGTACAAACTCAACAAAAGAGGGGTGGGTGCTGCGTCCGTCAATGAACTCAGAGAAAAGGATTTTAAGGTAAGTCAAAAAAATAGGATTTTTTAACTTACCGTAAAATCCTTTTCTCTGAGTTCATTGGCAGACGCAGCCTCCATACTTGACAAGTGGGGTTTATGCACATCCTACTAGGAGTAGACTAGGCAGAACGAAGTTCAGAAAAAAAGCAAGCTGACCCCTCCCAGGGGGCCGTCCTCACTCAGCATATCAGTTCGTAACAAGCCGTACAAACGCAATACAGAGGGGCGGGTGCTGCATCTGTCAATGAACTCAGAAAATAATTTTACGGCAAGTTATAAAATCCTATTTTCTCTTACGTTCATTGACAGACGCAGCCTCCATACTTGACAAGTGGGGATGTCCCGAAGCAGTGTCATTCAAGAGGGGTGGGTCAAACAATAACTGTACCCAACAGAATCCTCTGAGGAGGCGCAAGCCGCGCCTACACCGTCTGCAAAACTTTGTGGCCAAAAGCAGCATCCGCAGATGCTGACACATCAACTTTGTAAAATTTAACAAAAGTGTGCACCGAGGCCCATGTAGCCACCTTGCACACCTGAGACACCGAGGCTTGGTGTCTGAAGGCCCAGGAAGTGCTAATCGCCCTGGTGGAAAGAGCCGTGCCCGGGAAAGGGGGTTCTTTGCCCCGTACCGTATACGCATGGGTCACAGTCTGTCTGATCCAATGGGAAACAGTAGCAGACGAGGCCGCCAAACCCTTTCCTGCCCTTCCATCAGTACAAAGCATCAGACTTCCAAAAAGAAGCTGTAGCCGTCAAATACACCCGCAAAGCCAAGTGGAGTAGACTAGGCAAAAAAAAAAAAAAGCATAGGTTGGCCCCTCCCAGGGGGCCGTCCTCACCTTAGCATATAACCCCCTGCTAGACAATAGCATATCAGTTCGTAACAAGCCGTACAAACTCAGAGGGGTGGGTGCTGCTTCTGTCAGTGAACTCAGAGAAAAGGATTTTACGGTAAGTTATAATAAAAAAGGGATTTTATTAAAACTTACCGTAAAATCCTTTTCTCCGAGTTCACTGACAGACGCAGCTTCTTCATTAACTTCATGGGGTTTTATGTTCGTCCAACTAGGAGTTAACTAGGCAGGGAAAAGATCAGCTGGCCCCTCCCTTGGGGGCCGTCCTCTCTTCCTACATCAAACCCCCTCACAGCATAGCTCTCCAGTTCGTACACAAGCCGTACCAAATCAGAGCCCAGAGGGGTGGGTGCTGCGTCTGTCAGTGAACTCGGAGAAAAGGATTTTACGGTAAGTTTTAATAAAATCCCTTTTTCTCCTTAC
>BLSH010268267.1:66462-79444 GCA_018402905.1 Glandirana rugosa
TCTGGCACTGAGTAAGTATACTCTAAACCCCGTTCCAAGGGGGCAAAGGTCAGTGCCGAGTAAGGTCGTCCCGTCAATCATGAAGGACCCACAAATCTGTGGTCCGGAACCACAGAGTCCACACGTTTCGCCGATGAACCCGGAGTCACGTGTGCAAATGATGCAAAATGTTTTAACTACAAAGTCATAGACGCCAACGACGAAAACCGGCGTTTCATAATGTTCGCCGTCACATCCGCGCTAATCGCGGCGGACTCTCCCGAAAAAGACAACCCATGTCAACAATGAAACGGGTGGGGAGAACTAACCGTGTCGAAACCCTGCAGGGGTGCACAAATATTCTGCCAGCTGATCTTTTCCCTGCCTAGTTAACTCCTAGTTGGACGAACATAAAACCCCATGAAGTTAATGAAGAAGCTGCGTCTGTCAGTGAACGTAAGGAGAAATCCCTTTTACTCTTCCGTTCACTGACAGATGCAGCCTTCTTATAAACACGTGGGGACGTCCCAAAGCTGTGCCAATCAAGAGGGGTGGGCAAAGTAACAACTGTACCCAACAGAAAAAGCCCTCTCAGGCGGCGCTAATCGCGCCTACACTGCCGCTTGTAATACTTTGCGGCCAAAAGCAGCAACCGCAGATACTGAAACATCAATTTTGTAAAACGTAGTAAACGTGTGCACTGAGGCCCAAGTAGCCGCTTTGCACACCTGAGACACCAAGGCCTGGTGTCTAAACACCCAGGAAGTACTAACTGCCCTGCTGGAATGAGCCGTGACTGGAAACGGGGGAACCTTGCCCCAAATCTCATATGAATGAGTCACGGTCTTCCTTATCCAACAAGAAATTATATCGGACGAGGCGCCATGCCTTTTGCGCGACCCTTCCGTCAGCATAAATAAAGAATCAGACTTCCGAAAAGAGGCTGTAAAAAACAAATACACCTGCAAAGCCCTCACCACATCCAAAGAATGCAGTTCAACTTCTTTGGGATGCGACGGGTGCGGGCACAATGAGGGAAGAACATCCTCATTTAAATGAAGAGAAGAAACCACCTTGGGAAGAAACGAAGGGGAAGGTCGCAAAACCGCCTTGTCCTTATAAAGGACCAAGTAAGGTGACTTGCAGGATAATGCTGCCAACTCAGACATCCTGATGTGACAGCCACCAGAAAAGCCACTTTCTGCGTCAACAGTCGCAAGGGAATGTCCCTAATCTTTTCATATGGTGGTTTCTGCAGCACAGAAAGCACCAGATTCAAATCCCACAGTGCCAGAGGCGACCGTATCTGAGGAGCCACATGACGTACACCCTATACAAATGTACAGATCAATGAATGAGACGCCAAGGGCCGTTGAAAAAGAACAGCCAGGGCCGAAATCTGACCCTTAAGTGTACTTAACGCCAGGTTCTTGTCCAGTCCCTGCTGCAAAAAAGTCAGTACTCCGGACACTATATTAGAGCGGGGATTCCAACCCCCTGCCTTGCACCAGGTAATATAGGCCTTCCAGGTCCTATGATAAATCTTACGTGAGGTACTTTTACGTGCTTCAATCATAGTAGGGATCACGGAGTCCGAGACACCCCTATCCCTCAACACCTGGGACTCAATAGCCAAGCCGTCAAAGCCAGCGAGGGTAAAGCAGGGTGCAAGATGGGCCCCTAAGACAGTAGGTCTTTGCGAAGTGGAAGACGCCACGGAACATCTGCCACCATCCGTACTACGTTGGCGTACCAAGTACGCCGAGGCCAATCTGGAGCTACCAGGATTGTCGGGATTCCCTCTGCTTCTATCCTGCGCAGAACCCTCGGTAGAAGCTTTAGAGGAGGAAAGATGTACAGTAGCCGATACCGACCCCAGGGCGCTACCAGTGCGTCCGAGGCGACCGCCAAGGGATCTTTTGTTCTGCACACAAAAGGTCTGTACCTTGTGATTGAACCTGGAGGCCATGAGGTCTACCTCTGGCGTGCCCCACTTGAGGCAAATCTGGCGGAACACTTCTGGATGTAGGGACCATTCCCCCTGATCCAGAGTCCAGCGGCTGAGAAAGTCCGCCTTCAGTTTTCCACGCCTGGGATGTAGATTGCAGAGAGCTGGCACGTGAAGTTCTGCCCACTGAAGGACCAGAGCCGCCTCCGCGGCTGCTGCCGAGCTTCTTGTTCTGCCCTGATGGTTCACATATGCCACAGCCGTGGCATTGTCCGACTGAACCCGGACCGGGAGGCCTCGCAGCCTTTGCGACCAACAGGACAGACAAAGTCTGATCGCTCGCAGTTCCAGTACATTTATTGGAAGGCAAGCTCCCTGCACTGACCAACGACCCTGGGCAGAGAACTGACCCAGGACCACTCCCCAGCCCGATAGTAACGACGGACGCCAGCCTATCGACCAACTGAGGGGGAGAAAACATTTTCCCAACTTTAGGGCCGGAGCCCGAATCCACCAAATCAAGGATCCTCGGGGCTGATGATCCAACCTGATCCGCCTGTCTAGGGATAGGGGAGATTTGTCCCATTGCGACAAAATCGCCTTCTGCAAGAGCCGAGTGTGACTCTGGGCGTAAGGTATCGCTTCGAAAGTAGACACCATGAGCCCCAACACTCGCATACAGAACCATAAGGAGGACCACTGGCGTGATAACATGGTTCGCGCTGCTGTCTTAAGTGTCAGGAGCTTGTTTGGCGGTAAAAACACCCTTGCCTGCACCGTGTCCAGAATCAGACCCAGGTATTCCAGCCAGCAGGATGGAGTCAACGATGATTTCTGTAGGTTGATTAGTCAACCGAACTCCTCTAACGTGGACACCGTGATTGTCACGTTCTCCTCCAGAGCCGCAGCAGACTGCTCTCAGGAGTAAATCGTCGAGGTATGCTACTACCGCGATACCTCTGTCTCAGCAGCGCCAGCATCGGGGCCACCACCTTGTTGATCACTCGGGGAGATGAAGCCAGCCCGAAGGTAGATGCCACAAACTGGTAATGCAGGTCCCCCACTGCGAAGCGTAGAAAATGCTGGTGACTGACAAACTGGAACATGGAGATACGCGTCCAGGGATGCCATGAATTCCCATTGGTGCAGGGCGGCCACGACTGAGCGGATGGACTCCATCCTGAATCTCTTCGTCTTTACAAAGCGGTTTAATGCCTTCAGGTCCAGAACAGGCCTGACACCTCCCTTTTTGGGCACCACCAAGAGGTTTGAGTAAAACCCGTGAAATCTTTCCACCATGGGTACCGCTACAATCACCCCCTGTTCGGCAATCGCCCGAACGGCGCCTAGAAGCGCCTCCCGACGCCCCTGAGGGAGTCTCAAGTTTGAAGGGAAGAACCTTTCTGGGGACAGAGAGATGAATTCTATTTTGTACCCGGAGGACACCACCTCCAGTACCCACCGATCGGTGATGCGGGCAGTCCATCTGTCTGCGAACCCCAGCTACCGGCCCCCCACCCGTGAGTCGGGCAGGGGCAACCCATCATGCGGAGGTTGATTTATCCTTCGCTTTTTCAGACTTATGCTGCCAGGGCCTTTTACTGGGCCCAGCGGAAGCCTTACCAGACTTGAAGCCCTTACCCGCTGAGCCGGGTGCCCGAAAAAACTTCTTCTGACCTGAACAAACAGGGCCCTGCCTACAGCGAAAATCCAGCCGCTTTGGCTCTGTAAGGAAAGTACTCTTCCCTCCCGTGAAATCGTTAATGATTTCATCCAACTGTGGGCCAAACAGACGCCCTCCCTGAAAGGGAAGATCTGCAAGAGCTTTCTTTGAAGCCTGGTCGCCCGACCAAGAGCGGAGCCACAGCACCCGCCTGATAATTGCAAAAACAGACATTTTTGACAATATGGGAAGAAAGTCCAAAGCAGCATGGCATATGTAGCGGAGACCCTCTTCCAAATGTTGTGCCCGCTGCACCTCAGCCCGTGCACACTCACAAGTTAAACCAGTGTGCAGCGTGGCAGCGTGCTCGTGAAGAGATTGTGCCGCCATCGCAGCCGCTAGAGCCAGCCGCATGGCTGACCCAGCCAACAAGAACAGTGCCTTAGATACTGCCTCCGTGCAGCGATCGGCCGCCTCCTTAAAAGACAGACCCCTCTAAGGGAATGGTCGTTGCCTTATTCAGACGGGCCACTGGGGGGTCCACCGTTGGGGAAGCCCATCTCTTAGTAAAGCTATCCTCAAAGGGTTAGCGAACAGCAAAGCTTTTAGGAAAAGCAAAGGAATTTGGTGGCCACGGCCATTCCTTGAACACCGCCTGTTCAAACACCTGATCATAAGGGTAGGGCCTAGGGGACCTAGGGGGTTTAAGTGATCCACAAATATATGTGGACTCATGCGACTCCCCTGCTTGGTCAAGCCGCATGGGTCGCGGATATCAGTGATCAGAGCGGCCACTATCGCTTTATCACGCGAAAAAGAAGCCTCCTGATCACCTTGTGCCGGGCTGCGCGCTGCTGGGGAGCCGAGAGCGCTGGAGATCCATGCAGGACGGACGAACGCCCCACAACGAAGAACACCAGTGGATTATAAAGATAGGCATTTCACCCCTGCAGGGGTAATGCCCTCTGGTAAGGAGGGGTCCAAAGGAGAGCACGTGTGATCAACACTTCTACCTCACAATTGTGTTATGAATAGGATTGTATAGGAAAGCACGTATGAGCGCTGAACACCCTATATTATATGAAGAATACGTCAATTTATGTGAAGAAAATAAGGAGACCTGGGATCTGATATACATGAACTGTGAATTCTGGCTTATTTTATGCATATGGAAAGACATGAACTTTTAAATTTCACAGAACATTTAAACTTAGCAGCACATCACTGATGAGATTTATTCTGTTTTATTGTTATTTTTCATAATTTGTATGGTGTATGCAATTGCACAAGCAGTACACATTTATTTTCCATTCTTCCACATATTATCCAATTTATGGAATATTCAATATCACAGGAAGTCACTTCAGCACATTTGCACTTTATTAAAAACTGGTTTCATACACATCATCTTAATAATGCTAGCCTATACTAGCACTCCGCTCACGTATACCTTGTATACACACTCAGACAGCGCCACATCCAACATCACATATTTACTTTTACAATCCCCCCCGAGGGAGTTATTGGAGGGCAGCCGCTGAGTTATCTCCTTAAATCCTAAGCGCGTTACCATTCCCCCATACTTTCTCCTGATCACCTTCGCCTTCTGAGGGCAGTTCACCCTCTGATAGGTCCACAGGTGTGACCACTGAGGAGCTTTCTGGATCTGAATCCTCCCCTGAGGAATATGGGGGGGGTGGGCGTTTTTTGGGGCCCCCCCGGAACCGGGTCCCCCGCACGGGGAAAGGACTCCCCAAATACCGCCCTCAGCTGTTCCAAGGACACAAAAGGTTCCCGGGGTGGATTGTTGATCCGCAGGTACACCTGCCATAGCCTTGCCGGCCTCTGACATCCCAGCCTTCCAGCACCCCCACTGTGTGACCACCACCTCTATCCCACCAATCAGCCAGGGAGACCCGGGAGGATTGCACCCACCGCTACCAGCACCCAGGGAGAGCCAGCTATACTTGCCGTTTTAAATGCCTCAGCACTGTGACCGGAATGAGCAATGCTCAAAAATCCACTGCACTTCAAGAGCCTGCACCATCGAGTGTCAGCCACGTTGTCCAAGTGAAACCGGAAGTACTACTTCCGTTTTTATCACTTCCTGTAATACCAAAAAACGACCACTGGGGGGCCACCAGAGGACAGGCTGAAAACCACATGGGCTACCAAACAATGGATGCTGCCATTAACACAAGCAGAGCTTATAGAAAAATGGTGCGGTCGGTGGACGAACGAACGGTGATCCACACCGAATGGTGGCGAACCGCTTAATGAAGTGCTCCGAACGGTCCGTGCACGGTGCGGTATTGCGGGGGGAGGGGGAGTGGGGAGGGGATAAGCCTCAAAGGGGTACCACCCAGTGTGTCCCCACTAACGGACCCCCACCGGCCAGCTACCACAGAAGCTGCCCAGGTGCCCACTCTCCGCGCCCCTAGGATGGAAGAGGGGTCCACTCACCAATCCGACGGGCGCAGCGGGTAGCCACCCGGAGCAGACTTACCTCCTCATAGAGAGGCATGCTGCTGGTCAGGCCCCTGGACAGGAACAAAACCAGTCACTGGGCTCTAGTGGGTTTTAGCCACTGGCCGCCCGCACAGAACGGGCGTTATGCGGCGGGCCCCCGCTAAGGGTAGCTCGCATAGTGTCGGTCGGACTGGGGAAAGTTTTTGGATTCTAGATATCCTTTATACCACCAGCTGGCTTCTTGATAGCAGTCTTCATCAGAAAAAAAATCTTCAGGAGACCACAGATCCAATAGGGAACCAGGTCTACTCCTTGCACTAGGCAAATTAAAACTGATGTGCTATGCAGAGCAGGGGGATTATATGCCAAGGTGAGGACGGCCCCCTGGGAGGGGCCAACCTATGCTTTTGTTTTATTTTATTTTTGCCTAGTCTACTCCTAGTAATATGAGCATAACCCCACGTCATAAGAAGGCTGCGTCTGTCAGTGAACGGAAGAGTAAGACTGATAGGGAGTAAAAGGAGAGAAAGAGGTAGAGAACACTACCTCAAAAGCTCCAAAATAAAGGCTGAGAAGCCTCAGCTAGTACCAGACAATGAGCGCAAACCTATTGGGGAGCACGAATATACAGAGCCGGAGTGTAAAGCATCCGTCTCTCCCAACCCAGCCCGACCTAATCTAAGCAAAAAATAAACTATAGCCTTTCCTCTAATATTCCAGAAAAGCCTGGTGATCGAACGGCATATCAACAATGCTTTACTTCAACGGTCAGAACATATCTCAAAATATCCTGGAGACTACACGCCGCTGGGCCCCCAAAGTGTACACTGTTCAGTTATGAGTGCCCAGGGGGTTATAGTTCTAACCATCATCAGACACACCACCTCAGATATCACCCCCCACAAGGTTTAATATATCAACTTTAAATGGGAGTTCTCGCTGCACCCTTGCAAATAGATGACTTATCCCAGCGGTGGAGAGAATAAATCTAAGCCATCGGGCCCTCTGTTTGGTCAATGCAGCATACTGCCCTGGGGACAAGACCTGTAGAAGTCCCTGTTATATATACAGTGCTGCAACAATATCCAGCATACCATCTGCTTAACAGAAGTGTGGGGTATATAGCCATAAGCCGAAAGATGGAGTTCACTCTAGAAAGCGCAAAGCACCCTTCCACGGGAGGTGCAGTTTTTGAAATTGTTAATCAAAGTGTGGTAGAAAGCCTCTCCTTTTCAAGAAGGGAAACAATTCTCCCCCACATGTGGCTTGCCACAGGGTGCGGGTGAGGTCCATTCCGCTGTCATCCCCGGGTCTGCGGCTCCTGTGACCCGATAGCTGAGCCAGACAATGCATCGCCTAGTCTTTCCAGTATACAGGGGTATCTTGTGCCGCGGGTGTGGCTTGGCCCAATTGTCTGTTAGGGGCCCTCAGTCCATAGCAAACTGCACATACTGTGTCTCCTTAGCCATTTGCAAATGAGTTCACCCCCCCCCCCCCTTTTCCAATAACTGATGTGAAAGCCTGAAGGGGAGCTCCACAGGTGTCTTTGTCCCCCATTACGGGAGTGTCATTTCCAGTAGGCAGAGACATGCGGTAGCTTCAATATCTCCACTCGCTATGTATAAAATGATAGCCATGTTAGAGCATGCTACAGAAAGTGTGGGCAGGAGGTAATTTGGGAGAAAGCGAGAGAACCCCCCCTCCTCCCCCCAGATAGGTCCAAGAGAGCTGCAGGATAAATAAAAAAAAAAAAAAAAAAAAACCACCACAAAAAAAAAACAAAAACCAGGAAAAAACATGTATATCTATTAATCTAGCCATATTTCCCTGGACACACGTGGCCGGTGTCCAGAAAGGGGCCAGGGTCTCCTCCGGCTGCGTTGCTGGCGCCCAGTTGGGGGGCCCGACTTGTAGAGGGACCCAGGTGTCCCTTCGGGCTCGGAACACCCACCAGCCAGTTCGGGAGCTGTATGGGATCCACGTCCAGAAAAGTGAACAGCGCCGGCAGCTCTGCGGGTGTGCGGAGGGTAAAAGCTGTGTTGTCTTTTTGAAAAGTCACTGCTAGTTGGTATCCCCATCTGTACGTGAAGCCATGCTCTCTCGCCAGATCCAAAACTGGGCGGAGGAGGGCTCGGCGGAGAAGAGTTGCTCTAGACCGGTCTGGCAGGATTTTAATTGGAGCCCCAACAAATTCTATGTCTCTACGTTCCCAGGCCCTGCAGAGGATCAGTTCCTTTTGTTGGTACCTGTGGACACGGCACACCATGTCGCGTGGTCTGTTAGGGTCTGGGGATCTAGGTCCCGGTGTCCTATGAATCCTGTCTAATTCTAACATGGGCTGCGGGGTGTCCAGGAGTAACTGAAAGATGGCCAAAGCTGTCGCAGTAAGATCTTCTATCGCTTCAGGAAGACACCGCAGCCTGAGGTTGTTCCTGCGACTTATCTTCGAATTGTTCCAGATGAAGTTGCAGGTCCACCACTGCGTCAGACTGGGCAGCCTGGGTACCCTCAGGGGCCATTACCAGGAGTTCTAGGGAGGCCATAGATGCTTCACCGGAGTTCACAGTTCGGTGAGAGTGTACCTCCGCCCACACCTCCTGCATATTCCGTTGGTGCACCTCCTCCACCCGAAAGATCAGGGCCTCAATGTCATGTTTGGTGGGTAGAGCCTGCAGTAGGATCCTGATGTCCTCCTCCACTCCCTTAGCCTCCTGATGGCTTGGAGTGCCCGGCATGGGTGATTGTAGTAGCGGCGGTGTTCCTGACAGGCAGTTTAGAGGCAGGGATGTACTCGAGGAAGCCGGAGAGACAGACAGACTTGTCCTCCTGACTGGTGGCCGTGTGGAGTCAACGCTATGGCACCTGGGGAGCTCAGATGGCCGATTTGAAAAAAAAAAAATGCTGTATGGCTCCCGGGGAGCTGCGAGAACGGGAGAATCAAGTAGAGGATCTTGTCCTGTATTTTCTTGCCGTTAGCATGCCTTTGTGAGGGGGCTGGTGATCCTCTGTAGGTTGGGGTAAGTAGGGAGAGGCCCGGGAGCTCTCTCGAGAAGCGTCCTCACACCATGTCCAGGCCACGGCCCACCTTAAAACCTATAAAAAAAAAAAAGTATATGAACACCCTGATCACCCGGTGGGGATGTTCGTTACGTTTTAGTGTGCGTTAGGGTCAGCATCCATCCCAGGCAGGGTCAGATTAGTACAGGTACTCTGACACGCATACATACACCTAGATAGGTCAGTTAGTAGCATATTATCTGAAAAGATCAATATCCGTGATCTGATCAAATCTAGATTAGCGTCCCCACTAGATTAGTGTTCTAAAAAACGCAGCGTTAGCAGGATCAGCCCAGATACCTGCTAGCACAAGCGTTTAGCCCCTCCCTACCTATACATTTAGAGAGAGTCCAAAATGTCCAATCAAGGTACACTAGTGAAGAGGCCTACACTATGTTCATCATGACAGACGAGAGCGATGGGGAATCTCCACTGTCAGATTCAGGCTCAGTATATGAACCAGTAGACAGTAGCTGCACCCTGTTAGATAGCTCTGATGATGGAATGGTCCCTACTAAGGTCAGGCCTACCAGATCCCGTTCTGCTGTCGCTGAGGAGCAAGAACCACAGGGCTCTCATATGGAGCAGAGCAAGTACTAGTGCCGCTACTCCTGGTGACCTGGCAAGCACCAGTGGCCTAGTACATCCTAGTCATAGACAAACCAGCACTGCAATAACACTTGGTGATGTGGCGAGTCCCATAAGTTCAGTTCAAGCTGGTGCGGCTAGCACAGGAAGTCTCTCACAGCCACAAAGACAAACATAGGCCCAAAGTGCCCTCCCCGCTGAATTTGCTAACCCCGATTGGCAACCCACGACTGATTCAGCACCCATACTTCTCCCATTCACTGGCCAATCCGGAATTCAGATGACTACAGTTGATTTTAAGGCCATTGATTTTTATTTGCTGTTTTATCGCCGAAGATCTCTATAGATCTATTATGGACCAAAGCAATTTATACGCTAGTCAATTTATCGCCGCTAATCCCCATTTGTCATTTGCCAGAGATTGGAAACCAATTACGGTTTCTGAATTTAAGACCTTTCTGGGCCTTACCCTCCTCATGGGCATAAAGAACCCGAGTTGCGGTCATATTGGTCCACTGACCCAATTCATCACATGCCCGTGTTCTCTGCTAGCATGGCCAGGACATAATATGAGCAGATCCTGCGGTTTATGCACGTAAACAACCACTTCAAGCAGACATTCACAGCACTTTTTATTCCCAACCAAGTTCTGTGCATGGACGAGTCCCTGATTAAATTTTCTGGCTGTCTTGCTTTCAAACAGTACCTCCCCAGCAAGCGTGCCAGATACGGGGTCAAGATATACAAGCTATGTGACAGGGCCACAGGCTATACATATAGTTTATGAGGGAAAAGATAGTCACGTAGAGCCGGAAGGATGCCCAGACTACATAGGGAGCGCTGGCAAAATTGTGTGGGACTTTGTGTCACCCTATTTGGAAATGGGTACCATTTGTACGTGGACAATTCCTTCTCAAGAGTGACACTTTTTAGTAAGTGGTTTGATCACCAAATTGGGGCATGTGGCACCGTGCGACCCAATTGCCAGGGCTTCCCACAATGATTAGTAGAATTCAGACTTAGGTGGGGGAGAGAGCCTGCTTGAAACATGGTAATTTGCTTGCGATGAAGTAAAGGGATACAAAGAATGTTTTCGTTCTTTACCCTCTTCATACAGATACAGCAGTCCAAATTCCAACGGGGACTGGTGTTGTGGAGAAAGCCCCGTGTCCACAAATATAACCAAAATATGGGAGGGGTGGACCTCAACGACCAGTTATTGGTGCCGTACCTAATTGCCCGTAAGACCAGATGCTGGTACAAAAAAGTGTCTATATACTCATTTCAATTGGCTATGCTGAACAATTATGTGGTATACAAAACATCAGGACAGACTGGATCTCTCCTTCAATTTCAGATGGTTCTGCACCCCATCTTCCCAATCCAAATGCAGCTTGCTGCATGGACAGATTTTCCACATGCCATCTCCCTGGTACCCCTACCACCCAAGCCCCCCAAAAAAAAGGTGTGTGCAGACAGCACGGATACAGGCGTGACACCCGTTTTTATTGCCGCTCCTGTTTTGACTAACCTGGTCTCTGCATCGGTAACTGTTTCGAGCGCTACTATACACTAGTTGAGTATTGGCGTACGGAACAGCACTACACAGGAATAGGGCACACTGTCACAGGGTCTCCAAAGATGTCATCACATTTTTGGAGACCCTAACCCTTACTGTGTTTTATTAATCTTTATTTGGTTTTCAGGTACGCCAGCTGCAGCACTGATTTTACTTATGGTGACAGCAACAGCGTTTGCTCCCACCCTACATAAAGCAGCAACTCCAGCTCTGTTGGAGGTGATTTCACCAACATAGTTTAAAAAAGAGCAAATATACCAGAGCATGGGACAGGGGTGGAAATTGGGACGGATTGCCTCTATGCACCAGTATATATTTTTAAAAAGGGGCTATGCCCACCATTAGAAGTGGGTGGATGAAGGGCAGTTTTCTAATGGTGGACATACCCACCGATTCTTTTTCATTTAACGCACAGGCTACATGAGAAAAAAAAAAAAAAACATTACAACATATGCCCAATAAGGACCAGCAACACATTATGTTGCTGTTAGACTGCTTTTACAAGTAGTGGGAGGGAGCGCCCCCCCGCCATCTTCCATGGTTTTCTTGGGCTCTCGTGTCCCACCAGGGAACCCGAGGATGCAGCCGGTGGTTTCAACAGCTGACCATAGAATTGATTGAAGACTAGAATGGCTCCAATTATCTCTATGGCCTAAGATACCGGAGGCTACAAGCATTTCATGACTTCGGTTGCGCTGGATATAAACCACACCATTGGGGAGGCATCGTGCCACACAGATTCTGGTGTGGTCAGATTTTCTAGAGAGATCTAGAGTCTAATAGACCCCCCCCCCAAAAAAAAAAAACCATGCAACCTATTTTTTATCAGAGGATATTTAAATTTCCAATAACTATAAAAAAAAAAAAAATGATGAACGGGAAAGTAAAAATAAAAGAAAGCAAAATGAATTATAAAAAAAAAAAAAAAAAATGCACCCGTGTACAGGTGAAAGCAAGCGTCGGTCTCGTGTCGCATGTAAACAGCAATTACACCATGTGAGGTATTACAGCAAATGTCAGATCAAGGGCAGTAATTCTAGCAGTAGACCTCTGCAGACCTAAAGTGGTAACCTGTAAATGCTTTTTAAGGTGTATATACTTTGTTGCCGCTGCACAGGTATGCATTATTTTTAAAGCATGTCATGTTTGGGGTCTATGTACTCAGCCTGAGATTTTTTATATTTCACCAAATATCTGGGCAGTATAGTGTGTTTTTGTGCATTAAAATTCAAGTTCAGTTTTTCCCCAAATTTTTTTTTGAACAATCACTGCGCAAATACTTTGTGAAAAATTTTTTTGCAACACCCACCATTTTAACCACTTGCCGACCACCAACCGCAGGTTGACGGCGGCAAAGTGGCTCCTTATCGCAAATCGCCGTCATACGACGGCGGCTGCGATAACGCACTCACTGTGTTCGGGGAGGGCCGCCGGCCACCCGCGATGGGCCCCCCGGAGCGAAGGAACGGAGGTCCGTGTATGTAAACACGGACCTCCGTTCTGTGAAGGGGGAAGGGCTGTGATCACAGCCTTCCTGTATACGAAGGCTGTGACCACTTCCCTTCCCCAGCTAGGGCAGTCCCCATACAGTTAGAACACGCCCAGGGAACATAGTTAACCCTTAGAGTGCCCCCTGCAGGTTAACCCCTTCACTGCCAATGGCATTTACACAGTAATCAGTGCATTTTTATAGCACTGA
>BLSH010268267.1:82348-92672 GCA_018402905.1 Glandirana rugosa
GCCTCCCTAAAGGGTGTAACCCTTAAACCGTGACACGACGAAACTGCCCATTAACGCGCCAGTACGTTACGACATGGGTGCGGGTGTTGTACTGCCCTTACATTATGGCACCTCAGGAAATAAGATAAGGCAATCATAAAATAAAAGCTGCGTAAATGCCAGAAAATGTACCCTAGTTTGTAGACGCTATAACTTTTGCGCAAACCACTAAATATACGCCAATTGATTTTTGTTTTACCCGAGAGATGTGGCTGAATGAATTTTGGCAAAAAATTATGACTAAAAAATTTAGTTTATTGTATTTTTATAAGTAGAAATCATTTTTTTCAAAACGTTCATTTTTATATTGTTTATATCGCAAAAAATGACCAAGACCAGAGGTGAACAAATACAACCAAAAGAAAGCTCTATTTGTGGGGAAAAAGACGCAAATTTAGTTTGGGTACAGCATTGCATGACCGCGCAATTACATGTCAAAGCAGCACAGTGCCAAATTCCCAATGTGGGAAATCCCTCCGGTCCTTACATGGTTAAAAAGCTTGTAAACCCCCCCCCCCCCCCAAAAAAACAAAACACTGAATGACAAATGCATAATGACATAGCAACCATTCGACTCTATACCCTTGAAGGACTGGAATATCAGACGTTACTTTCGCCCTCCTGCATTCAAAAGGGACTTTTTTTTTTAAAACAAAAGCAAAAAAATAAACAAATTGTACAATTGTAAATGTGAGATCTGAGGTCTTTTTGACTCCAGATCTCACATTAACCACTGTGCACTTAAACCTTTTTCCTAACCAGACCAATTTTCAGCTTTCAGTGCTCTCACATTTTGAATGACAATTACTCAGTCATACTATACTGTACCCTTATGAAATTGTCACAGAGCTTTCTTTTGGTGGCATTTAATCACCATTGGGGTTATTTTTTGCGCTGTAAATGGAAAAAAAATGCATTTTTGTTATAAAATTTTGCAAATTAGTATTTTTTCTTCATAAATTTTGGCCACAATTTATACTGCTACATATCTTTAGTCAAAATAACCCAAATTAGTGTATATTATTTGGCCTTTGTGAAAGTTAGAGAGTCCACAAGCTATGGTGCCAATCACTGAAAATTGATCAAACCTGATGTACTGATGGCCTATCTCATTTCTTGAGACCCTAACAGGCCAGGAAAGTGTAAATACTCTCCAAATGATCCTTTTTGGAAATAGGCATTCAAAAGTATTTAGTAAGAGGCATGGCGAGTTTTAGGTTGTAATTTTTTCCCACAATTCTTTGCAAAACAAAGATTTTGTTTTCTGTTTTTTTTCCACAAAATTGTCATATTAACAGGTTATTTCTTACACCCAGCATATGCATACCACAAATTACACCCCAAAACACATTCTACTACTCCTGATTATGGCGATACCACATGTGTGAGACTTTCAAACAGCCTGGCCACATACAGAGGTCTAACATGTAGGGAGCACCATCAGGCATTCTAGGGACATAAAGAGATTTTATTAAAACTTACCATAAAATCCTTTTCTCTGAGTTCACTGACAGATGCAGCTCTCCATTGACATGTGTTATATGCAGATCCTATTAGGAGTTAACTAGGCAAAGAAGAAAGCAAGCTGGCCCCTCCCAGGGGGGCTGTCCTTTTCTCATAATCCCGCTACTCTGCTCAGTACATCAGTTTGTAACAAGCCATACCGAAAAAAATGCAGAGGGGCGGGTGCTGCGTCTGTCAGTGAACTCACAGAAAAGTATTTTACGGTAAGTTTTAATAAAATCCTTTTCTCCTTCATTCACTGACAGACGCAGCTCTCCATTGACATGTGGGGATGTCTCAAAGCTGTATCATTAAGAGGATTGGGCAAACCACTGTACCCAACAGAACCTCTGAGAAGTCGCCAGACGCGTCTACACTGCCGCCTGTAAAACTTTACGGCCAAAAGCAGAATCTGAAGATGTGGACACATCAACTTTATAAAACTTAAACGTGTGCACCGAGGCCCAAGTCGCCGCCTTGCACACCTGTGACACAGAGGCCTGGTGTCGAAAAGCCCAGGAAGTGCCAAGAGCCCTGGTAGTATGAGCCGTGACTGGAAAAGGCGGCACTTTGCCCCGAACAGAATACGCATGAGTCACGGTCTGATCCAACGCGAGACAGCCGACGAGGCCGCCATTCCTTTGAACGGACCATCCGTCAGAACAAAACGCGTCAGCCTTCCGAAAAGAGTCTGTAGCCGCCAAATACACCCGCAAGGCCCGTACGACATCCAAGGAATGTAACGCAATCTCCTTAGGATGTGAAGAGCATGGACACAACGAGGGAAGAATATCTTCGTTAATATGAAAAGAAGAAACCACCTTCGGTAAAAAAGGGGACGGACGCAAGACTGCCTTGTCCCTGTGAAGGACCAAATAAGAAGACCTGCAGGACAACATAGCCAATTTGGACAACCATCTAGCGGATGTAATGGCCACCAAGAAAGCCACTTTTTGTGACAATTGTAAGGGAATATCCCTGATATTCTCATATGGTGGCTTTTGAAGTACTGAAAGCACCAAATTCAAATCCCATGGTGCCATAGGTGACCGCACCTGAGGAGCCACATGGCGTACACCCTGCACAAAAGTACGAATCAAGGAATGAGACGCCAAAGGACGTTGGAAAAGAATCGCCAAGGCCGATATCTGGCCCTTGAGAGTAGTCAAGGCCAATTTTTTATTCAGGCCCTGTTGCAAAAAGGTCAGGACCCTGGCCACCACATAGGAGCGAGTGTTCCAACCCTCCGCCTCACACCATGCAATATAGGCCTTCCAGGTGCGATGATAAATGTTTCGCGAAGTACACTTGCGCGCCTTCTGCATGGTAGGGACCACGGAGTCATAGACACCCCTGTCCCTCAGCACCTGAGATTCAAAAGCCAGGCCGTCAAAGCCAGCGAGTGTAAAGCAGGGTACAATATGGGTCCTTGAGACAGCAGATCGTCTCGGAGCGGGAGACGCCAGGGGGCGTCTGCCACCATTCTTAATACATCAGCGTACCACGGACGTCGAGGCCAGTCCGGAGCCACCAGTATCATCGGAATTCCCTCTGCTTCCACCCTGCGCAGTAGGTGCGGGAGACGTTTGATGGGAGGATAGGCATACAGAAGATGATACCGACCCCAAGGTGCCACTAGTGCGTCTGTGGCCACTGCCAACGGGTCTCTTGTCCTGCACACAAAGCACTTCGCTTTGTGGTTGAGCCGCAACGCCATGATGTCCACGTCTGGCGTGCCTCACCTGTGGCAAATCTGACTGAACACTTCTGGATGGAGGGACCATTCCCCCTGATCCAGCATCTGGTGACTGAGGAAGTCCGCCTGCCAATTCTCTTCACCTGGAATGTAGATGGCGGAGATTGCCGGAACGTGAAGTTCTGCCCAACGCAGAATGAGAGCTGCCTCCGCAGCCTCTGCCACACTTCTCGTTCCGCCCAGATGGTTCATATATGCCACCGCTGTGGCATTGTCTGACTGAACCCGAATCGGGAGCCCTTGTAGCCTCGCCGTCCAGCGGGATAGACAGTCTGATCGCTCTTAGCTCCAGCACATTGATCGGAAGGCGAGACTCCTGCGCCGACCAAGGACCCTGGGTCGAGAGAGATCCCAGGACACCCCCCCAGCCCGACAGGCTGGCATCCGTCGTGACTATTGACCATGTCAGGGGAAAAAAACAATTTTCCCCTAGTCAAAGCTGGTGCCCAAAGCCACCAGGTCAAGGAATCCCTGGTCTGACGATTTAAGGTGACCAACTGGTCCAGAGACAGTGGGGGATCTGTCCCACCGAGATAGAATTGCTCGCTGAAGTAGTCGAGTGGGGCTCGGAGCATAAGGTACCGCCTCGAAAGCTGACACCATGAGCCCCAGCACCTGCATACAGAACCGTAATGATGACTGCCGGTGAGACAATGAGGTTCGCACTGCTGATTGCAGGGACTGCAGCTTGGCTGGGGGTAAGAACACCTTCGCCTGCTCCGTGTCCAGAATCAGACCCAGATATTCCAGGCGACAGGACGGGATCAATGACTACTTCTGCAGGTTGATCAGCCAACCGAAGTCCTTTAACGAGGCCATGGTGAGAGACACACTCTCCCCCAGGGCAGAAGCAGACTCCACTCTCAGAAGCAAGTCATCCAAGTAAGCTACCACCGCGATGCCCCTCTGCCGCAGCAGGGCCAGCACGGGGGCCACCAACTTGGTGAAGACCCGAGGAGCCGAGGCCAGACCGAAGGGCAGTGTCACAAATTGGTAATGGGGATCTCCTACCGCAAAGCGCTGGTGTCGGAGACAAATGGGAACATGGAGATACGTGTCCCTGATAGCCAGGGATGCCAAGAAGTCCCCTTGATGCAGGGCGGCTACGACCGAGCGAACCGATTCCATCCGGAAATTCTGCGCTTTCACATAGTAGTTTAGCGCCTTCAGGTCCAATACTGACCTTACCCCCCCTCCTTTTTTGGGGACCACAAATAGATTCGAGTAGAAACCGTGAAACCTCTCTGGATGAGGCACCGGCACGATCAGCCCCTGGTCTGATAGTGCCTGAACCGCCCCTAAAAGGGCCTCCCGACGTTGATGCGGGAGTCTTAAGTTCGATGGGAAGAACCTGTCTGGGGGTAGAGTGCTGAGCTCTACCCTGTACCCAGAGGACACCACTTCCTGCACCCACTGGTCGGAAATGCAGGCAGTCCACCTGACTACGAACCCCAGAAGACGTCTCTCCACCCGAGCGTCGGGTGGGGGCAACCCATCATGCAGAGGGCTTATCCTCTGCCTTTTTCATTCTTGCGTTGCCAGGGTCTTACCGGCCCCTGCAGCAGCCTTGTCGGCTCGCGGGCCCTTGCCCGCTGCGCCAGGGGCACGAAGAGACAGGTCCCTGCTTGTGGCAAAATTCTCGCCGCCTGGGCTTCAGAAGAAAGGTACTCTTCCCGCCCGTGAAATCCTTAATGATCTCGTCCAACTGGGACCCAAATAGACGGCCACCCTGAAAGGGGAGGTTTTTTGGAAGCGTAGTTACCTGACCACGAACGCAACCAGAGGACCCGTCTGATAATGACTGTAAAAACAGACATTTTGGATAACATAGGGAGCAGGTCCAGGGCTGCATCACACAGGTATTTGATACAGTGAAAAACATGATCCGCTTTTTGCGACACATCAAGCATTCTGCCGCAGTCCAGATAATTTTGCAGCTCTGCCGTGCATTCAGACGGATATTGTGCCGTCATGGCAGACGCCAGGGCCGGTCGCAAGGCCGAACCAGCCAAAATAAAAAGTGACTTAGACACTGCCTCCGTCCCATCAGCAGGATCCTTAAAAGACGGCGACCCCTCCAGGGGAATAGTCGTCACATTGTTCAGGCGCGCCACCGGTGGGTCCACCGAAGGGGACACCCACTTCTTTATAAAACTATCTTTAAAGGGATACCGGATAGCAAAACGCTTCGGCATGGTGAAGGAATGCTGCGGGCGCTGCCATTTCTGATCGATCAAATGATCAAAAAATGGTAAGCTCTCGGTGACCAAGGGTCTTGGCAGGCCCGCAGACATAAGTAGACGTCTGCGACTCACCATCTTGATTCAGTCGCAGACGCATGGACGTCAACAATTATTGCAGACACCAGTGCCTTTTTGCGTACTGCCTTTGCCCCCTGGTCTTCCTCCCCATCTGAGGAATAAAGTTCACCCTCAGAAAGCTCCACAGGGGTCCCTGTGACCCCCGCTACCTCCGGTTTGGAATCCTCCCCTGACGAACAAGGGGGAGGGGGGCGCTTTTTTGGGACCCTGCTCGCCCCCCCCGGGAAAAAATTCCCCAAATACCGCCTCCAGCTGTTCTAGGGACACCAGGGATCCAAATGCAGGCTGCGCTGCATATAATTCCTCTTCAGAGGGCCCTGCATGGTCATCTGCCATCGCACCCACAGTAAAAAAAAACACTAGCAGCACCCCCACACTGCCAATACACCACCGCCCCTCAGAACGCCAGGGAGACCCAGGAGGACTGCACCCACCACTACCAGCACCCCCCAGTGACCCGCCTACTGATGGGCGCAGTGGGTAGCCACCCAGTTGCAGACTTTTCTCTTCAGCTGGGGAGGGATGCTGCTGGCCACAAGCCCCTGGACAGGATCACATCCGGACACTGGGCACAAGTGGGGAACGGGCACGATGCGGCGGGACGCACTAATCTGGGACTGGCTCGCATCGGTTGGCCATGCTGGGGAAAGTACAGGGTTTTTTGAGGAACCCTCAAAGCCCCAGCTGGCTTCTTGATAGCAGTCTTCATTAGCCGAGAGAAAATAAAAAAGCGGTAGCAAAAATTTCTAACCGCAGGTCCCATAAGGGAGCCAGGTCAACTCCTTGCACTAGGCATGTTAAAACTGATGTACTGAGCAGAGTAGGGGGGATTATATGGGGAGAGGACAGCCCCCTGGGAGGGGCCAGCTTGCTTTCTTCTTTGCCTAGTTAACTCCTAATAGGATCTGCATATAATCCACAAGTCAATGGAGAGCTGCGTCTGTCAGTGAATGAAGGAGAAATTACAAATTTCCTGACTACCTCTTGCATTTTTGAAGGTCCTAGAGCACCAGGACAATGGAAACGTCAAAAAAATTACCAAATTTTGGAAAGTAAACACCCCAACGTATATTCTAGGAGGCTGGCACATAGCAGTGCCGTGGGCACTTTAGATCCTGGCCCACAGCACCGTTGCCTCCGATCTCCCCCCCCCCCCTCCTCTCACACTGCACCAACTGGTGCGGAGAGGGGAGACAAGCCGTATATCCGCCAGCTTGTTTACATCGGTCAACTCCGAGAGATCATGTGGTAAACGGCTGCTGCAAGCGGCCATTTACCGCGATCATGGACGTTCCTGGGTGCACGATTCTAGGATAATATGCCCTCCCAGAATTTATCCACTTTGTGACCATGTTACTATATGACACGGTCGGCAAGTGGTTAAAGACCCAGCCTATATTTGACATATGTTGTTCACAAGTTAAAATCTGTTTTTTTTTTGCTAGAAAATGACTTAGAACCCCCAAACATTTTTTTTAATGTCACACCGTATTTGCGTAGCACAAACAAACGCAATTTTGTTGGAAATTATACACTTTTAATTAACCGCTTGTGGTCGTTTGACGCCGGCAGTCTGGCTCAATAACGCTAATAGTCGTCACCTGACTGCTATGAGAATGAGGAGTGTGAGTGCTCGCGCACTCACTGTAGCAGGGGGAGCCAGGGAGCGGGTAGGGCGGACTCCATGTCCACCTACCCGTGATGGCTCCCCCGCAGTGACAGAACGGGGATCCGTGTATGCAAACACGGATCTCCATTCTGACACGGGAGAGGAGTGTGATCGTATGCTTCCTGTATATGGGAGCAACGATCACTGTCCGCCCCCACACAGTTAGAAACACATAGCAGGGAACACATTTAACACGATCCCCTGCTAGTGTTAACCCCTTCCCTGCCAGCGAGATTTACACAGTAATCAGTGGATTTTCATAGCACTGACTGCTGTATAAATGCCAATGGTCCCAAAAAAGTGTCAAAAGTGTCCGACATGTCTGCCGCAATGTCACAGACCCGCAATAAAAAAAAAAAAAAAATATTCGCACATCGCCGCCATTACTAGTAAAACATAAAATCCCCATAATTAATTCTCGTTCGTAAATGCAGCAACTTTTGCGCAAACCAATCAATATACGCTGATTGCGATTTTTTTTTCTACCAAAGAGGAATATACATCGGCCAAAACTGATGAATACATTTTTTTTATATATATTTAATATATTTATTTTAGCAAAAAGTACGAAATATTGGGTGGTTTAAAACATTGTCGCTGTTTATAGCGCAAAAAATAAAAACCGCAGAGGTGATCAAATACCACCAAAAGAAAGCTATTTGTGGGGGAAAAAAAAGGACATCAATTTCGTTTGGGTGCAACACTACCCAAATAAAATTATTTTTTCCACACAAATAGAGCTCTTTTTTTGGTGGCATTTAATCACCTGTTTTTTATTTTTCTGCGACAAGTGAAAAAGGAGCGAAAGTTTTGAAAAAACAAATTTTCTTTTTAGTTTCTATGATAACATTTTGCAAAGTAGTCATTTTTGCTACATAGCCTTTGGTAAAAATAATCCAAATAAGTGTATATTTGGTCTGTGTGAAAGTTATAGCGTCTACAAGCTGTGGTGTATGTCAGGAAAGTGCAAATGACCCATTTTTGAAAAGTAGACAGCCCAATGCTAATCCGCCCGAGTATGGCGATACCATGTGCGAGACTCACAACCTGGCCACAGAGCGGTCCAACATGCAGGGAGCACCGTCAGGCGTTCCAGGAGCATAAATTACACATCTAATTTCATTCCTACCTTTCACATTTTTGAAGGTCCTGGAGCACCAGGACTGTGAAATTACCCACAAAAGGACCCCATTTTGGAAAGCAAAAACCCCATTTAATCTATGAGGCATGGGCTGGAGACAGGCATTCTATTACTGGGAGGGAGGGGTCAATGCGTGTGCTTGGTGTGTACTGTAAGCAGTAGTGTAAGGAGAACCCGGTAACAGCTTATTATCGCGGTTTGTTGACATTCTATGAGCGGCTGTGATTGGACACAGCCGGTCACGTGGTAAAGAGACAATTTCACTCTTTAGCCTGATCGGGGCTGGGCTTTGTCCAAGGGACAAGCCTCAACCTGATCACTGTGCACCCCCGGGTGGCGCGCACGAGCAGCGTGAATGCAGATCTCCATGGTGACCAGCTAGGATGATTGGACACAGCCAGTCACGTGGTAAAGAGCCAGTTTTTATTGGCTCTTTACCCCGATCGGGATTTATTTCAGGTACTTGTATAGCGCTGTCAATTTACGCAGCACTTTACATATAGGTTGTTCATTCATATAATGGGCTGTGTCCCGAGGACACGCCTGATCCCCAATCGCCACGCTGCGGGACCCTGGGGGCCCGCAGCAGCCATGAAAAGCAGAGGACGTCATATGATATCCGAGGATGAGAGATCCCTCCTACTGCTGTCATTTCACTATAGGCAGGTATTAAAGTGGTTAAATTGTCCCTTTAACCCTTTCGCTGCAGGAGCATTGTTTGCTTTTTGCACGTTTAAAAAATCATTTTAGGCCTGAAGATTACACAAAACGCCCAAACATTTTCTGAAAGTGTGTAGTGGTACTTCCAATTTATGTGACAAACCGCAAAGGTCCAGGAAACGCAAAACCGAACACTCTCGCCTGACAGGCAGAAGTCTGCCTATCAGTTTCACACAAAATCCCGGTGGCTGCAGCCATCGGATTGTGTGTAATACCCCCTGCTGTTAGGACCGTACGCCGTATGCTCTTAGAGGCGAAAGGGTTAAGGCCAGAGGGCAGAAGTGACGTTTTGACGTTATCCTGGTCCTCCAAAGGCAGCGTCAAGTAGGGGTCATGCCCTCACCCGACTTCCCGCCCAACAGGGTAATGCATTGGATAAAACTGGCTGTCTGCCATTGAAAAAAATACCAGAGTTATGGCAGCTATCTACTGCCATAACGGTACTTAAAACAGAGTTCCACCCTTTTAAAAGTCAGCAGCTACAAAAAGTGTAGCCGTCGACTTAATCAGACACTCACCTGTCCCACGCTCCAGCAATGTAAATGCCCACTGCCTCGCTCCTCTCTCTGTAGCGCCGGCATAGGCTACAAAACTGCGCATGCGCGCTGTGAATGGCCGGTGTATACCCCCACCCCCCAACACAAAAATGACATGCCAATTGTGGCATGTCAGGGGGGTCACCTTTACTTAACCACTTGCCGACCGTGTATCGTAGATGCTCACCCATCCGTGTCCACCCATCCGTCACCCATACATCCGTGCTCACCCATCCGTCACCCATGCATCCGTGCTCACCCATCCGTCACCCATGCATCCGTGCTCACCCATCCGTCACCCATGCATCCGTGCTCACCCATCCGTCAGCCATGCATCCGTGCTCACCCATGCGTCCGTGCTCACTCATCCGTCACCCATGCATCCGTGCTCGCCCATCCGTCACCCATGCGTCCGTGCTCACCCATCTGTCACCCATGCATCCATGCTCACCCATCCGTGTGCACTCATCCGTCACCCATGCATCTGTGCCCACCCATCCGTCACCCATGCATCCGTGCTCACTCACCCGTCACCCATGCTCACCCATCCATGCTCACTCATCTGTCACCCATGCATCCGTGATCCCCCATCCATGCTCACTCATCTGTCACCCATGTATCCGTGCTCCCCCATTTGTG
>BLSH010268267.1:97400-133226 GCA_018402905.1 Glandirana rugosa
CACCGCGATTTGGTATAGTATACTCATAACGAGTAATCCAATATCACGTTCACATAGTTTATTTCACGATTGTTTAGCACTTTATTTGATACACTTGCACTATAACCTAATGAGCAATACTCATATGATATGGTTTAGCGCCACCCACACAAACACAAGTGTCAAAATAGGCTTGATCCTGAAGTGGTAAAAAAAAAAAAAAAAAAAAAAATGAAGTAACTGGCAGTGTGCCCTATCTTTTAGATGTGGGCACAGTGGTAGGTATTAGAATCACTTATATTGGATGAACTGTCCTTATAAACTGTTCTACCCAAACACAAAAAAATGAGTAACATTAAAATGGTTTTATTTGAAAGGGCATAAAAAAAAAGGGAAATAAAATAACGTAAGCAATTTTACACAAGTTGGGTGATGACCATCACAAATTGTAAAACATACCCACCTATGAGGGAACAAAAATGCAACTGTTGTATAGCTTAATTGCTTTGTAACGTCATAGTTAATTACGGATGGGAAATCCCAAGTCATATGCACAAGTGAAACATTTATGTGGATGTGGCTCTTAGATACACGCATAGAAGCGCAACTACAGAAGAAGAGTTCAAATGAAGTTATTCTCAGGTGGGTCACTCCATAGGAGGCTCCATAACATAGCCATTTTCTGTGGATAAATATCCATCTCCAGACTGCATGGATTCTTGGTCCAAGTACATGTCTTGACTGGTCTCTTCTGCTGGAGGTTCTTGAATTAAACCATTGTCAGGAACTCTCTCCTCTCGCTTCTCACTGCGGTCACCCCGGTCTCTATCCCGCTTGTGATCTCGATCCCTCTCTCTGTCTCTCCTCCTATCCCTGTCTCGCTCTCTATCCTTATCCCTATCCCTTTCTCTATGACTACGTCTCCTGTCTCGATCCCTGTCTCTCTCTTTATCCCTGTCCTTATCCCTATCCCGGTCTCTCTCACGGTCCCTACCCTTTTCTTCTGGCTCTGGCTTGACCTCTGTTCCATCTAAAGCACCATCACCCACTTGTATTTCTTCAAGATTAACCTCAGCATTTTCTGAAGCTTCTCCCTCTGTTCGCTCTTCCTTCTTTTCCCTGTCACGGTCCCTGTCACGCTTGCGATCCCTACTGCGGCTCCTGCGCTTGCGTTCTCTGTCTTTGTCCTTGTCTTTGTCCTTGTCCTTGTCTTTATCTTTGTCCTTGTCCTTGTCTTTGTCCTTGTCCCTACTCCTTTCTCTGCTACGCTTCCTATCGTCCTTTTCACGGCTTCTGGATCTTCTTCTGCGCTCTCTGGAGCGGCTCCTCCTCCTCTCGCGCTCCTTGTCTCGGTCGCGGCTGCGATCTCGGCGGTCTCTCTCTCGTTCTCGATCACGGTCCCTAATAAATGCACATATGAATTGCACATTATATTTACAGATTAAGAAAAAAAACACTCAAAGAAATTTATCAGTATAAAAGTCAGTGTTCTAAATCATTTTTAAGACAATAAGAGACTCTCAAAAGGTGGGCTTCACGTATAGGTATTACCACAAAGCATCAAGGACACAACGGTGCATTGTGAAATAATGTAATGTGCATTCAAAATACCTGCTTTGCAGTGCACAACGGGGTAAATTTGTGCATTGGGGTGTGCCATATTGACAAGGCATTTGGACTTCATAGACGTGAATAGGGTCTAGAGCTAAAACTTAAAATTTAAGAAAAAAAAAATAAAAACACACACCAAAAAAAACAGACTTGTGCTTAATCCTTAAACCTAGGAAGGCTTCATTAATAAAGGAACTAATTCCATAGTTCAAACAAAAAGTCGGGAACTCACAAAAAATGGATTGTCTTGGCCTTACCACAACCTTATCCCTGTGGGGAATTAGAGTTCTTTATTAAACATACAGTGAGAGAAAATAGTATTTGATCCCCTGCTGATTTTGTATGTTTGCCCACTGACAAATGGTCTATAATTTTAACGGTAGGTTTATTTTAACAGCGAGACAGAACAAAAATATCCAGAAAAAACGCATTTCAAAAAAGTTATACATTGATTTGCATATTAATGAGTGAAATTAGTATTTGATTCCCTATCAGCAAGATTTCTGGTTCCCAGGTGTCTTCTATACAGGTAACGAGCTAACATTAGGAGCACTCTTAAAGGGAGTGCTCCTAATCTCAGCTTGTTACCTGTATAAGAGACCTCTCCCTACAGAAGCAATCAGATTCCAATCTCTCCTTTCTGCTAAGGGGACAGGGCAACTTCACTGCACATTAAGGTCCTGGAGTGGCATAGCCAGTCTCCAGACCATAATACCATAGAAAATATGTGGAGGGAGCTGAAGTTTCAAGTCGTCAGCCTCAAAACCTTAATGACTTAGAGGATCTGCAAATAGGAGTGGGAAAAAATCCCTCCTGAGAGGTGTGCAAACCAGGTGGCCAACTACAAGAAACGTCTAACCTTTGTGATTGCCAACAAGGTTTTGGCCACAAAGTACGAAGTCATGTTTTGCGAAGGGGTCAAATATTTAATTCATTGAAATGCAAATTAATTTTATAACTGACGTGTTTTTATGGATTGTTTTATTACGCTGTCTCACTGTTAAAATAAACCTACCATTAAAAATTTTAGACTGATGTCAGTGGGTAAACAAAAAAAAACACAGCAGGGGATCAAATACTTTTCCTCCCCTCACTGTAGCCAGCTCTTAAACCCTTCTTTCCCAATTCCTACAAGGAAAGCTACCTTGAGGGAAAAAAATAAAATAAAGGGAATGCTGCTAAAAGGCTCAAAAGGGGTACCTGGGTTTGAACAGCAATGAAAGTCAAGCAAAGAACATTTGCCAGACTGCAACCAGCATTTCTAAAATACAAGTATTATGTGATTAGTATAAACATAGAAAACTGAAATGTTCTATAAATCTTTTCTGGGGCGTGGGTACCTAGCTTTGACTAGTGCCCACTCCTGCTGGTATCACCTAGGCTAGGGGTATTTAATTAGAATTCAAAGTCGTCCAGTCTCGGTCTAAAACCCCATACACACTATACAACTTTTGATCTCAGATTTCCTTTAGAGCCCTTTCACACTGGGGCCGGCCGAAAAAAAAAAAAACACAGAAAATTGTATAGTGTGTATCCAGCTGTAAAAATATTGTGCATAAATGCAAGCACCTCCATCCCTTAATCAGGCATGGAAAAAAATAAAGGGTTTGTGTGACTTTAGTTAAGGAACAGGACATGTGGTTTGGAGAAACTGTTAAGTTTTATTTGCATAAAACATGGCATAACATATTACATGTGATGATTAAATGTAGGTAATTTCATCTACAGTAAAACCTTGATTGCGAGCATAATTCATTCCAGAAACCTGCTTGTAATCCAAAGCACTTGCATATCAAAGTGAATTTCCCCATAATAAATAATGGCAACTCCGATGACTTGTTCCACAACAAGTTATTCATAAGCCTTTCAGTTTATAGTCCATATAAAAAGATTATAGCAATGTGATAGGTTGTGTAACCATAAAATGTCCACCCACAAATGGCAGCCTACACAAGGGGATTAGAAGCAAAATCCAGCAGGAACTACAGAGTATAAAAGAGTAGAGGCGTGCCTCTAAGTAGCAATATGGTTACATTTAAATGAAGGTACAACATTTAGCAACTCACATGGTTGAGGATTAAAAGAGGCACATTAAATATGCAGGCATCCGGGGTAAAGCTGTCCACATAGACTGTCCTCCGCACCTCCGGGCTCTTACCGCTGTCCGTCTGCAATCATGACCGAGAAGACTACCCTGCAATACAGCAATCTAAAAGCGAGGCTTGAAGCGCAGCGTGGAAGGGGTGACGTCGATGGTGGTGAGGATTGGTCTATGTGGACAGCTTTACCGCAGATGCCCGCATACTTTTTTTTTTAACTGTAGTTTATCATGATTTGTTCCATAATACACAATACAAAAGTGAAATGTGTCAATGATACATTCATATTGTTTGTGACAATATAGTAACTAATGTCAAATGTCACTCAGATCATAACTATATATGATATTTTCCAATAAACTCCTGATCCAACGGGGACAATAGGATTTTTTAACTTACCGTAAAATCCTTTTCTCTGAGTTCGTTGACAGACGCAGCCTCCATACACTTGACAAGTGAGGTTTATGCACATCCTACTAGGAGTAGACTAGGCAGAACGAAGTTCAGAAAAAAAAAAGCAAGCTGACCCCTCCCAGGGGGCCGTCCTCACTCAGCATATAACCCCCCAGCTCTGCATAGCATATCAGTTCGTAACAAGCCATACAAACGCAACAGAGGGGCGGGTGCTGCGCATGTCAATGAACTCAGAAAAGGTTTTTACAGCAAGTTAAAAAATCCTATTTTCTCTCACGTTCATTGACAAACGCAGCCTCCATACTTGACAAGTGGGGATGTCCCAAAGCAGTGTCATTCAAGAGGGGTGGGTCAAATAATAACTGTACCCAACAGAATCCTCTCAGGAGGTCCCAGCCGCGCCTACACCGCCGCCTGCAAAACTTTGGGCCAAAAGCAGCATCCGCGGATACTGACACATCAACTTTTTAAAATTTAACAAAAGTGTGCACCGAGGCCCATGTAGCCGCCTTGCACACCTGAGGCGCCCTGGTGGAATGAGCCGTGACCGGGAAAGGGGGTTCTTAGCCCCGAACCGTATACGCATGGGTCACCGTCTGTCTGATCCAACGGGAAACAGTAGCCAACGAGGCCGCCAAACCCTTTCCTGCCCTTCAGTCAGTACAAAGCATCAGACTTCTGAAAAGAAGCTGTAGCTGTCAAATACACCCACAAAGCCCTCACAACATCCAAGGAATGTAAAGCAATCTCCTTGGGATGTGACGGGTGCGGACACAATGAAGGGAGAACAATGTCCTCATTAAATGTGAAAAGAGAAAACCACCTTCGGAAGGAACGAAGGAGAAGGGCGCAGCACCGTCTTATCCTTATGAAGGGCCAAGTAGGGATACCTACATGACAAAGCCGCCAACTCAGACACCCGCCTAACGGATGCAATGGCCACCAAAAAAGCCACCTTTTGTTACAGCAATTGTAAGGGAATATCCCTGATCTTCTCATATGGCAGTAAAGAAAGTACTAAATCCCACAGTGACAAAGGAGACCGTACCTAAGGAGCCACATGACGTACACCCTGTACAAATGTACGGATCAAAGAAAGTGTCGCTAAAGGACGTTGAAAAAGAATCGCCAGAGCCGAAATCTGACCTTTGAGTGTACTCAAAGCCAATTTGTTATCCAGGCCTTGCTGCAAGAAAGGCAACACCCGAGAGAAAGAGCGGGGGTTCCAACTCGCCCCCCCCCGCCTCACACCACCAATATCCAGGTGCGATGATACATCTGATATATCTTGCGCGAAGTACACCAACGCGCCTTAAGCATGGTAGGGATCACGGAGTCAGAGACGCCCCTATCCCTCAGCACCTGGGGACTCAATAGCCAAACCGTCAAAGCCAGCGAGGGTAAAGCAGGGTGCAGGATGGGTCCCTGTGACAGCAGATCTTCGCAAAGGTCTATTACCATCCGCACCACGTCGGCGTACCAAGGGCACCGAGGCCAATCCGGAGCCACCAGGATTGTCCCCCCTTGAGTGGGGGGCAGGCGTAAAGAAGCCGGTACCGAAACCAATGTGCCAATAGTGCGTTCGTGGCGGCCGCAAAAGGATCCCTTGTCCTGCACACGAAGGTCTGCACCTTGTGATTGAACCTGGACGCCATTAGGTCCACGTCTGGCGTGCCCCACCGTTTGCAAATCTGGTGGAACACTTCTGGATGCAGAGACCATTCCCCCTGATCCAGTGTCTGGAGACTGAGAAAGTCCGCCTGCCAGTTTTCTACGCCTGGGATGTAGATGGCGGAGATTGCCGGCACGTGAAGTTCTGCCCACCTCAGAATGTGGGCCACTTCCGCAGCTTCTGCCGAGCTCCTTGTTCCGCCCTGATGGTTCACCTACGCCATGGCTGTGGCGTTGTCAGACTGAACCCGCACCTGGAGGCCGCGCAGCCTTGCCGACCAGTGGGAGAGAGACAGCCTGATCGCCCTCAACTCCAGCACATTTATCAGAAGGCGCGATTCCTGCGCTGACCAATGGCCCTGAGCAGACAAATGCCCCAGGACTCCTCCCCAGCCCAATAGGCTGGCGTTCATCGTGACTATCGATCAATTTAGGGGAAGAAACGACTTTCCCAAAGTCAATGCCGGGGCCCGAAGCCACCAGGTGAACGACCCCCTGGTCTGATGATCCAATTTGATCAGCTGATCCAGGGACAACGGAGACTTGTCCCATCGTATCAGGATCGCTTGCTGCAGGAGCAGAGTGTGACTCTGGGCGTACGGTATGGCCTCGAAGGCCGAGACCATGAGCGCCAACACCCGCAAACAGAACCGTAAGGTGGACCACCGACGTGACAGCAGGGTTCGCACTGCTGCTTGTAGCATCAGCAACTTGGCCGAAGGTAGGAACACCTTTGCCTGCTCCGTGTCCAATATTAGGCCCAGATATTGCAGTCGACAAGACGGGGTCAATGTCGACTTCTGCAGGTTGATCAGCCAGCCGAAGTCTCTCATCGAGGTCATGGAGATAGCAACATTGTCCTCCAGAGCCGAAGCGGTCTCCGTTCACAGGAGCAGATCGTCGAGGTATGCTACCACAGCAATGCCTCTCTGCCTCAATAGAGCCAGCACCGGAGCCAACAGCTTGGCGAAGACCCAAGGAGCAGAGGCCAGACCAAAGGGAAGTGCCACAAATTGGTAATGTAGGTCCCCTACCGCAAAGCGCAGGAAGCGCTGATGCAGAGACAAATGGGAACATGAAGATAAGCGTCCCTGATGTCCAGAGACGCCATTAAGTCCCCTTGGTGAAGGGCGGCCACGACAGAGCGGACTGATTCCATCCTGAATTTTCACGCTCTCACAAAGCAATTGAGCGATTTTAGGTCCAGAACCGGACTGACCCCACCTTTTTTGGGCACCACAAAGAGGTTCGTATAGAAGCCGCAGAACCTTTCCAAAGGAGGGACCGGCACAATCACCCCCTGTTCGGATAGCGTCTGAACAGCCCCTAGTAGAGCTTCCCGACGCCCCGGAGGGAGCCTCAAGTTTGATGGAAAGAACCTGTCTGGGGGTAGAGTACTGAACTCTATCCTGTACCCAGAGGACACCACTTCCCGTACCCACCGGTCGGAGATGCGGGCGGTCCACCGGTCTGTGAAACCCAGAAGCTGCCCCCCACCCGAGAGTTGGGCAGGGGCTACCCATCATGCGGAGGAGGACTTTTCCTCGGGTTTTTCGGGCTTACGCTGCCAGGGCCGCTTACCGGACCCCGTGGCAGACTTGCCGGGCCGTGAGCTCTTGCCCGCTGAACCGGGCTCACAAAAAAAAAAAAAAACGCTTCTGGCCCGAGGATGAAGACCCGGATCGGCGGTGACCGTATATTTTGAGACTTAGCAGCTCCCCTCCCTCTACATTATGAACAGTTCTACGATATATTAAATTGGCCAAGGTCTCATAGGAGGAGAGTACTGCAGCCTCTGTTGCAGTGGTCGCATTATCCAGGTTTGGGAACAGCCACGAGTGTATGCAAACCAATTGTGAAGCTTAATAGTATAATCTTAAATTTGGCAGCGCTAGTCCGCCCTGAGACGTGGGCAGCTGTAAGGTCGTGAGGGATATTCTTGGGATTTTAGGGTACCACAAAAAGGTTGTCTAAAGAGTCAATTTTCTGAAAAAAATTTCAGGTACATACACTGGGCTGTTGGCCAAAATATATAAGAACTTAGGTAAAAACACTATTTTAAATTGGGTCAAGTTAGCACTCATGTTAATGGGTAGAGTGAACCTATTCATCTTATTTTTAAAGGATACTATAGAGCAGGAATATGAAATTAGTGGACCTCCAGCTGTTGCAGAACTACAAGTCCCATGAGGCATAGCAAGACTGACAGCACCAAGCATGACACCCAGAGGCATGATGGGACTTGTAGTTTTGCAACAGCTGGAGGTCCGCTAAGTACATATCCCCACTATAGAGGGTAGCAGATTATTAGTAATAAAGTTGGAGATAGGCAATTGTATTGTAATTCCCAGGTATTTAAATGTGGAGACTATCCGTAGTGGGCAAGCCGCTGGGAGATTGACTGGGAGATTGGGATCCACCCAGAACAGACTAGACTTAATCCAGTTCACCTTCAATCCAGAAAATGGTCCAAAGCCAGTGATTGATCGAAGCATCACCGGGACGGATATGTGGGTTGGAGAGAGAACAGATTGTCCGCGTATAATGATACTCGTTCCTCCATCGAACCCATCCACTTTCCCTGCAGATCTGGCGAGGACCGAAGGAGGCGGGCCAGGGGTTCTACCGCAAATGCAAATAAAATGGGAGAGGGGACAGCCCTGCCTGGTGCCTCGGTGTATAGTGAAGGGTCTAGAAACTCCACAGTCAATCCTAATGGGGATAGAGGTTGATCATATAGAATATGAATCCAAGTAAGCAGATTAACTCCAAATCCAAATCTTTCAAGAACATAAAAATAAGGCCATCCAACTGAATCAAAGGCTTTATGTGCATCGATAGACACCACAGCCCAAGGCACAAAGTATTAGGAGACCGAATAGTAAAACAGTCTGCGCACACTGGTGTACGTAGATCTCCCAGGAATAAATCCAGTTTGGTCCGAGTCCAACATTGTAATCACCAAATTTATGCGATTGGCCAGAATTTTAGAAATAATCTTGAGATCCGTATTTATTAGAGAGATTGGGCTGTAGGAGTCACAATAGAGGGGGTCTTTATTAGGTTTAGGAATCTATAAAATTAGGGCTTCCTGCATAGATGAGGACAGGCTTTTCTGTTTAAAAATAGTGGAGTAGAGCTTATGCAATCTGGGGACTGACAAATCATGATGCGTCAAGTAGCATTCAATTGGGAACCCATCCGGTCCTGGGGTTGTGTTTCGGGAAGGCCTTAAGGGCATTATCTATTTTTCTTCTACAGAGATAGGTGCCTCCAATGATAAACGTTGTTCATTGGATAGCACCGGGAGCGCTATGGTGTCTACATATTCAAACAACTCCAGTGGAGTGTAGTGGGCCCGAGATCTATACCGATATATATCTATATCGAGGCCGTCCAACCCACGGCCCCACTCAGGGAGCATGCGGCAGGCGCGATCGCGCACTGCTAAAAAAGAGCAAAAGAAAGAAGACGCCGGAGAGGGGAGAAGACTTCAGAGCCGATTTAATAAAGTATTTTAAAAACCCGTGCAGTGCGATTTTTTTTTTTTAGGTTAATGGGTAGGGTACAATATACCCCATACGCATTCACAGGGTGGGGGGCAGGGATCTGGGGACCCCCTTGTTAAAAAAGGGGCTTTCAAATTCCGATGAACCCCGCCCACAGACCCCAACAACCAACGGTCAGGGTTGTCAGGAAGAGGCCCTAGTCCTCTTCAACATGGGGGGCAAGGGCCCCCCCTTGTTGAGGGCATGCAGCCTGGTATGGTCCAGGAGGGGGGGGGGTTTGCTCGTCCTCACCCCCTTTCCTGGCCTGCGTGCTCAGATAAGTGTTTGGTGCCTCTCTTTTGGGGGGGGGGGGGGATCCTCATTACACAAGTTGCACCGCAAGTCGGGACTTCTGGTGCGACTTCTATTAAAATCAATGGGCTCCCATAAGGAACCATTGATTTTGAATAGAGGCAATGCCTGACGAGGCTTAACGCTCTGTATACAATGTTAAGCCGTGTTTTGCCAGTGTCAAAACAGATCTAGCGCTGTAGCCTTATAACGTGCTGGTCCTGGGTCTTTTTTACAGCTTAAAAAAGCCTATGCCACTTACAGCTCAAAAACGTCTGTATGAGGCCACTGCATAACATGGAGGGGTGTTTTTAAGCTGTAAAAAAAGCTAAAAAATGTGGCTGTAAAAAACGCTCATGTGTACAATGCCTAATAATCTAGAGATCAAGGGAAAAAAAAAATCTATTTTATAAATGAGTCATAGAAGTTAAGCTATATATTGGACATATAGTAGCATCCAATAGGCTCGACACGTTTCGAGGACAATTTCCACTCATCAGGAGCAGAAGCATAGCATATCTGCAAAAATAAAAATTACCAATTGTGATATCACGTGCGAGAGACACAAAACTCCACCATTTTGTCACAAGTACGCAATGACAGTTCTAACGTAGGACAAACCCCCTCACCCCCCCCCCTCCCCACCTTCAACTTAGGAATTTCTGGGTCCCTTGACCAGTCTCCAAGAGGTCTGACTGTTTGCCAGGCCTGATCATAAACCAATAAATCAAACCCACTAAGACAGCACAGGATGCCTACGATAAGGATAGGCCATAATTCCACTCAGGCAGCTGTGACCTTGCTGAGACTCTGAATCAACTTTAACCACTTCAGCCCTGGAAGGATCTGCCCCCTTCCTGACCAGAGCCCTTTTTGCGATACGGCGCTGCGTCGCTTTAACTGACAATTGCGCGGTCGTGCGAAGTTGTACCCAAACGAAATTTGCGTCCTTTTTTCCCCACAAATAGAGCTTTTGGTGGTATTTGATCACCGCGTCATTTCTGATCGCCGCTATAAACAAAAGAAGAGCGACAATTTTGCAAAAAAACCCAAATTTCTTACTTTTTGCTAAAATATAAATCCAAAAAAAAAAAAAAAAAAATATATATATAAAAAAACTTTTTTTTTCATCGGTTTTGGCCGATTTATATTCTTCCTCATATTTGTGATAAAAAATTTTAGCGGTACTGCGGTATAGCAGCGGACATGTCGGACCATTTTGACACTTTTTTGGGACCATTGGCATTTATACAGCGATCAGTGCTATAAAACTGCACTGATTACTGTGTAACTGCCATTGGCAGTGAAGGGGTTAACCTGCAGGGGGCGCTCTAAGGGTTAACTGTGTTCCCTGGGCATATTTTAACTGTGTGTGGGCTGCCCTGACTGGGGAAGGGAAGTGATCACAGCTTCCATGTAGAGGAAGGCTGTGATCACAGCCCTCCCCCCCCCCCCCTCACAGAACGGAGGTCTGTGTTTACTTACACGGACCTCCGTTCTTTCACTCCGGGGGGGGGGCATCGCGGGTAGCCGGCGGGGATAAACTCCGCCGCAACCGCTCCCTGGCCCTCCCCGGACACAGTGAGCGCGCCTCTGGCAGCGAAAGCGCGCTCACAGTGCGCGATCTGGCAGCCGCCGTCAGTTTGTGCAGGAGAGCCACCTTGTCGCCGTCAACCTGCGGTTGACGGTCGGCAAGTGGTTGAAAGGTAGAATTCTACCCCAATTTCATAACTGCAGATAGGAATGTGACATCTTAATAAAAAGTATACTAAATGCGGAAAGGCAAACCGAATTAAACCCAAACGTCCATGAATTCCATCATCCATTGCTAGTTTCTCCTCTTCCCAGGGTAACGGAGAGAGCGACAAGTCTGTTTTGTTTAGACTTATTGTAATGCACTTTGCCTACTGAACTTGAATTCCTTAATGGGGTTTGCACGATAATCCGATCCCGAGATATGGTTTTTATACTGCAAATTGCATATTACGGAAGATTATTCCGCGGTCTGCCCTGGACAGCCCATGGGCCCTCCTTACCCATGTGAGTGGTCAGGGGCTTATGGTCCCACCCCTTGGCCTTCGGAGAAAAAGGGAATAGACCGGACAGTGCTGAGTTCTCACCTTACCAAAGAACGAACATCCGAGAGCCTGTGGACTCAACAAATCTGATTGATCACGGACATTTAAATGCAAGTAACTTTTTCCCCTCCCATTCTGTGCTGTGAGAGTGCTCCTGATGAGTGGAAATTGTCCACGAAATGCGTCAAGCTTATTAGATGCTACTTTATCTCCAATATATAGTTCAACTACTATGACCCATCTATACAATATTTTTTTCTTTGATCTCTATATTGAGTATTATTGGCTATTAGTTACTGCAACGGGATATCGTGTGTGTGTGTGTGTGTGTGTGTGTGTGTGTGTGTGTGTGTGTGTGTGTGTGTGTGTGTGTGTGTGTGTGTGTGTGTGTGTGTGTGTGTGTGTGTGTGTGTGTGTGTGAGAATGTTTCTATGCTATTGTGCCTGCGTGGGTTTCCTCCCACACGCCAAAGACATGCTGGTAGGTTAATTGGATCCTGTCTAAATTGGCCCTAGTATGAATGTGAGTTAGGGACCTGAGACTGTAAGCTCCTTGAGGGAAGGGACTGATTTGAATGTACAATGTATATGTCAAGTGCTGCATAAATTGACTACGCTATATAAGTACCTGAAATAAAGAAAATATTGTCTTGCATATAGATGAAATTTCCAACATTTAATCATGTATCATATTAACCACTTAAAAACCAGATACTGCAGTTCTACTGCGTCAGCTTGGCTCTATCGCTGTAGCCGTTTGTTGGTTCAGGCTATACAGTGGGCACCCGCGCCGCAGATGCGCGTGACCGGCGGCTGCGATGTCCACTGGCCACCCGCGATCACTTCGCAGAGCCAAAACCAGGATCTGTCCATGTAGGCAAACAGATGCCTGTTCTGTCATGGGGTTAGAGGGATATCGTCTGCCCCTAGTAATCAGGAGCAGCCATCTGTCAGGAAACACATTTAATCCCTTGACCACCACTAAAATTACCCCTTCCCTGCCAGTGTCATTAATACAGTAATAAGTGCATTTTTATAGCACTGATCGCTGTATAAATGTCACTGGTCCCAAAAAAAAAAAAAAATAAAAAAAATAATAAAAAAAATAAAAAAAAAAAAAGAGTCAAGTGTCCAATTTGTCTGCCGCAATGTCCCAGTCCTGCTAAAAATCCCTGCTCACAGCCATTAGTAAAAATAAAATAAATAAAAATGCCATCAATTACCTATTTTGTAGACGCTATAACTTTTGCGAAAACTAAATATACGCTTATTGTGATTTTTTTTTTTTAGCAAAAATATGTAGAATACATATTGTCCTAAACTGATGACATTTTGTAAATTTTTTTTGGATATAGCAAAAAGTAAAAAATGTTTCTTCTCTTAAAAATGGTCTGTTTATAGCGCAAAAAAATATATAAACACAGGAGGTGATCAAATACCACCAAGAGAAAGCGCCATTTGTGGGGGAAAAAAAGGACATAAATCTTGTTAAGGTACGTCGTCACACGAACGCGCAATTGTCAGTTAAATCATCGCAGTGTCATATCACAAAAATTGGATTCTTTATACATACTTACATGTACTCCACAAAGACAGCGGGAGGGACTTCTGCGTCCTGTGATGTCCTTTGAAAGAAATGGATTTTACAGGTAAGTATGTATAAAAAAAATCCAATTTTCTTTCTCAGACATCACGGGACAGAGCAGGCTATATATGCTATACATACAGGGACGTCCCAGAGCAATGCCCGAGAGGAGGGAGGCAATACCAATTAAATCGCAGCCTTGTGATGAGGACCATGTAGCGGCCTCATTATCTGTGCCACTTCTGGTGGCAGAAGCCCAGGAGGTCCTCATCTCCTGGTGTAAAGAACTCTCAACCTGAATGGGGGAGCTCTCCCCCTTTAACCATAAATTTGAGTAATCGGCTGCTAATTCGCAGTGATAAAAGCTGCCTTGGATGCCGCCCGACCCTTCCTAGGGCCTTCAGGCAACAAAAAAGGCATCATTCCTACTGATGTCCGCAAATCTGTTCAGATAGATCTCAACAGCACGCACCACATGTAGAGTGCAATGGTCTCTCCTCCGGCAAAGAGGGCTGAGAATAAAAAGGTGGTAACATAATATCTTCATTGAGATGAAAGGCCGACACCACCTTCGGTAGGAAGAGGCCGCAACACCACCTTATCCTGGTGCAATCTCTAGTCTGGCTCTTTACAAGAAAGAGCTGCCAACTCTGAAACCCCTCTGGCTGGGGTGATGGCAAAGAGAAAGACTAGTTTCCTAGTCAAAAAGGCCAAGGGAATCTCCCTAATAGGTTGAAAAGGCTGCTTCTGCAGCACTGACAACCAAATTCAAATCGTCTGGACAGGGAGGCATTCTAACTGGAGGTAACAGCCAAGTTACCCTTTGTAGACAAGTCCTGAACAAGGAGTGAGAAGCAAAGGCCTCTGAAAATATATGGACAAGGCAGAAACTTGTCCTTTGACAAAACCAGATTCAATCCCATGGACAGGGCGATAATTAACAGGTGGCAACAGATGAGTTACCCCTTGAAGAAAAGGTCCTGATCAAGGAGCGAGAAGTCAAAGGCTTCTGAAAACATATGGACAAGGCAGAAACCTGTCCTTTGATTGTAGTCAAAAGCAGCTTCAAGTCTACTTCTGCTTGAAGAAAGGCTAGCATTTTACCAATCACATACTTGCGCAATGTGAGCATTCCAGACCCTGTGATAAATCTTCTTGGCGACTAGCTTTTTAGCATTTACCATTGTAGTTAACAGGGCCCAAAAACCCCAGGATCTCACTATCATGGCTTCAATCGCCATGCCGTCAGCTTAGCGCACGTAAATTCAGGTGGAATATAGGACCCTGAGAGTAGATCGGATTGGAAGCTGCCAAGGTCCGTCCACCGTAACCTCATTATCTCTGGGTAGCAAAGGCCTCCTGGCCGAGCCTGGCACCAACAGAATGACTGTCGCCACCTCCTCCCGAATTTTGCGCTGGGGATGCGGTAGCAGAGAGATTGGGGAAAGGCATAAATCAAGGAGAACTGGGCTCATTGAATCACCAGAGCCCCTACTCCTATAGCCCAAGGATCCACTGCTCTGGACACAAACAGCTGGACTCTGTTGTTGAATAAGGATGCCAGTAGATCAACCTCTGGTGTTCCCAGCGCAGGCAAAATTTCCCGAAACACTTCGGGCTGCAGTGACCACTCTCCTGGGTGTATCTGTTGGCAGCTAAGAAGTCCACCTTCCAATTTTCCCACGCCTGGGATGTGAACTGCAGAGAGTCTCGCAAACTGGCCACTGCTGTGGTGTTGTCGGCCTGTACCCTTACCAGGTAGCCATGCAACCTGGATGTCCAATCCTTCAGAGCTAGCCGAATAGCTCGTAACTCTAGGTGGTTTATGGGCAATCTCTGCTCCACAAAGTACCATCTCCCCTGGACTGTAGATTCCCCATGACCACTCCCCAGCCTACAAGACTGGCATCTGTGGTCACAATCTTCCAAGGACACTGGAAGAAAAGATCTGCCCTGAGACAGATTCTGGTTTACTAACCACCAGTCGAGATTCCATCGAGCCCTGGGAGATGAGGACATGCAGGAATCTGAAGTCTGCAATTCTCTGTTCCACTCTGCCAAGATGTTGCGCTGAAGCGCCATGGAGTGACACTGTGCACAGGGAACTGCCTCGAAAGAGGCTACCATCTTCCCTAAGGCCCCTTTCGCACTGCGGCACTTTAAAGGCGTTATTGCGCTAAAAACAGCACCTGTAAAGCGTCTCCCCATTCAGCCCAGTGTGTCCTTTCACACTGGGGCGGCTCAGGGCGGTGCACTTGCGGGAGTAAAATTAAACTCCTGCAAGCATGATTTTTCATGAATGTGGGGAGCGGTATATACACCGCTCCTCCACCGCCCCTGCCATTAGATTGAATGGGCAGCGCCAGCGCTTTAACCCCTGGAGGGGGGGGTTGTTAAAAGTGCCGTGCTGCCGCCTGAATAGCGGCGCCATAGCGCTGCTATTACAGTGGTAGATCGCCACTCAATTAGTGCCGGTTTACCGATGGCGGTCCCAGTGTGAAAGGGGCTTAACAGCCTCACAGAGGTGAAGAGTGTCTCATCACCCTCCCCTGCCTTACCAGAGCCTTGAGGTCGCTGATCCTCTCAGCGGTGAGAGTATCCTTTTTGGACTGTATCTAGCTATAGAACTAGATATATCAGAGGCTAGCCTGGGTCTTGTAAAGAATAAGCTACATATATGACCCAACCCCTGCTTTCCAGGATTCTTAGGGTCACATACTGCTCGAGTGTGCACCAAGACTGATCTATGAGCAAGAGGTTGTCCAGGCATCCCATTATTAGGACCCCTCATGACCCTAGAAGGCCCAGCACTGGAGCCAGAATCTTTATGAAGATTCAGGGAGCTATAGCGATCCTGAATGGCAGAGTCAGATCTGGTAGCGTTCCTCTATCACAAAACGCAAAAAAACTTGATGAGGTAGCAAAATTGGCACAGGCAATCATGCATCCTTTATGTCTGTTGATGCCAAAAAATCTCCTTAAGATTGACTCAATGTGGAACGGCCATACCGCAAGAAATTGGTTTAGGACCTTGAGATCTAGAATAGGTATTACCTCCCTGTTTTGCCTCTGGAACGTAACAGGTTTGAGTAGTAAGCAAGCAGGCATGTGTTAATTCAAAATGTGCCTATGTAAGCAGGCATGTGTTTATGCACAACATGCCTATGTAAGCAAGCAGGCATCTGCTTATCTATAAAATGCATTCAAAGGCATCCGGTGTGTCTGCATCAGGAGCCCATGCAGATGCGCATCTCCATGCGACGCGCATCTATGCAACATGTGTTGCGTTGCATTAAAACCCCCAAACGTGTGTGTATGTATATGTAATATATATATATATATATTTTTTTTTTTTTTTCTAACACCCTAGAGAATAAAATTGTGGCCATACCAAAACTTTGTCACACCGTATTTGCGCAGCGGTCTTACAAGAGCGTTTTTTTTTTAAAATTCAGGTTATTTTTGGAGCTAAAAAATAAGACGAGTAAAGTTAGGCCAATTTTTTTCCATATTGTTAAAGATAATGTTACACCGAGTAAAATGTTACCCAACATGTCATGCTCTCCCTCCGCTGATGAAACTTATCTGACGCAGAATCACCGCCTTAAAAAATAGATACCGGGGTTATGGTAGCCATCTGCTACCATAACAACGGTATTCCACTTCCAGACCGCCCGCCGTCATAATACGGCAGCAGTTTGAAGTGGATGAGCAAACAAGCGTTTAAGCAAACCCATCCTCCAAACATTAATTTAGGCAGACATGCTTTTTTAGCAACCATGCGTTTAAGCCAGTTTGCAAGCATGACCCTGTTCAACTGCAAACGGGCCCAAGCAGGACGAGCCAAGCACATATGCATCCAATGTGGCCTCTATGCTGCTTCAGAACAGTAGACAAATGAGCTTTTATGCCCAGCCAAGTAAAAAAGCCTTTTATAAAGGACACCGGCTTTTTATGTGAAGGGTCCTTAACACCTGGGCATCAACAGGGTAGGCCAGGGATTTACTTAGGAATGTGACTGCTGCATGGACAGCTGGTACTCCCCCCTTTCAAAAAGCTTTCCTGCATTGGATATATTAGAACGAACAAACAATCTGTCTGGGTGCACCCAGTCAGCATATATCACCTTCTCAAGGAGAGGGTGCAAAGCAAATCCCTGTGCACTTTGTGGTATTTTAATGACCCAAGGGAGGAATACACATCCACAGGACTCTCTGCTGGAGGTAACCTAAATGCTGCACGTACCCCTTATGTGTAAGTACCTGGATCAGCAGCCTCTGAGATTGGGAGGCAGGTGTCTTGGGGATTCTTCTAGCTCAGGACCCTGAAGCAGAAGTGTCTGAAAAAGAATCGGCCAGATCTCCCCTGTAGCTACCTCCTCTCCCCCTATCAACCCATTCAGACTCCAGAATAGTAGGGTTAGGGGAAGGAGACCTGTCATCCTTCTCACCCTATGTGGTAGAAGCAATCATACAAGAAATCCTGGTTTCTAAGCCCAGCGAAGGCTGCCGACAGGTCATCTTTAGTAACATACTGTGAGGAAACAGATGAAGGGTCAGCTACCATACCAGAGAGCCGCAGAGGCTCAGATAGCCCGGTCGCTTTAGGTCCCTCAGGGGAAGCAATGGCAACAGTGGTCAGACTAGCCTCAGCAAGGGCTGTGGTAACACACCTGTGTCTCTAGCCTTATTACAGTCAGCTTTGCTCCCCCCCCCCCCTTGCTTCTTGGAAGCCATGGCTGCTAGTGCATGCACTGCTTTGCCCATGTTCCCCGAACCTAGCTTCCTGCCCAGCCTGACTCAGCTCCCACCCCTAGACTCACATGTCACCAGGAGGGTCTTTAGCCTGCTCTCAAGCCCTGTCCTGACATCCTGCGATTGTCCATTCACTTGCCTAGTGAAAAGACAGATTAGTACTGGCGTAAGCTCCCCCTGGTGGCAGCTTCACAGGAACTGCAGGCAAGACCAAGCATGACTTTCTAGCCGAGCCCTCTGGTGGTGAGAAAAAAAAATGCAGGCAAAAGGAGGGAAAATTTAAACAAACCTTTTCCTATGTTTGCAGAAAGCCAGCTGGGTTCAGTAAAATTATCCCCATTGGGGATTACTCACCATTCCAGCCACAGGGCCTGGAGGAGACTGCAGGCCCAACCTTCACCCATCACGGCGGGCTTTGTATCAAGGCCCTTCAAGGACAGGGTACCCATTCTGAGGGTCCACTCCCTTGGACCTGTATAGCACCCTGCAAGTGTCAGTGTTCCAGGTTTACCTACATGCAGGATCCAGCGCCATATATTTTCGCTTACAGGCAAAACCTCAGTTTCTTCTGTCTTCTTAGCGAGGCCCGGGTACCATTTATCTTAGCTTAATGTAGTTTTAATTGGATCCGGTATGAAGGCTGTCCCTGATTCTAAAAAACCTGTGTGGGAACCAGCATAGAAGCTCTACAGAGCTGTAGAGGTGGCCATCCACCTTCAAGACACTGGCGGAAAAAAACTTAAGCGCTCCCAGTGTGGGACGGGTTATATAGGAGGGGGAACTTCCTGTTTGATTTTTATTTGATTATTAGTGTCCATTCACCTATAGGTGGCATATAGCCCAGTATGTATAGAACATATAGCCTGCTCTGTGTGCCATTATGTCCGAGAAAGAAAAATGGGCTGTTCATTATGGGGGTAAATCCTTCCGGCCCTTAAGTGGTGAATGTGTTATGCCATGTTTTCATGTAAATAAAATTAACAGTTTCTCCAAACCACTTGTCCTGTGCCCCATCTAAAGTCCCACAAACACTTTCTTAAATCTCAAGTTTTGGCTACTAGAGTGCTCAACCAGGTGTGCCCTTTAGCATTTCATTCTAGATCAGTTGTGACCCATATTTCCCTGCAGCCAGGCAGGTTGGGGGGGGGGGGGGGGGGAGCTGGGCAAATAAGCATGCTGCAGGACTGCCTCAGCTTTGCCAAAGTAATAAAAATGTCAAAATTGCAGCCTTCCACTCTGATGTACATTATGCAGACATCCTCCCCATAAAGAGGCACTAGTGGCGGTATACAAGGTCATGTAAGGAAAAAGTATAGGCATTGTCAAACTTGGTCTGTACACAAATACACCCTTCAACAGTCCTGCTGTTTAAAACTGCAACAAAGAAGCAAGTGCAAGATCAGACCTTGGGACAGCAGACTTGGCCAATCTTGTAGAGATCATAATCCATCCGCGAGCACATGGATTAGGTCGGCATACCAAGCCCTCCTAGGCCAGTCCTGAACTATGAATGTGAACTTCCAGCTCAAGTCTCCCAAGTAACCAATGCAATAATTCTAGGGGAGGGAATGCATAAATCAGAACACTGATCCTACAGTGTCACCAGTGCTCCATCTACTGCCTGCGTCATCAAATTCTGCAATTAACCACTTCAGCCCCCGGAAGATTTTCCCCCTTAATGACCAGGCCATTTTTTGCGATACGGCACTGCGTCGGTTTAACTGACAATTGTGTGGTCGTGCGACGTTGTACCCAAATGGAATGGATGTCCCTTTTTCACCACAAATAGAGAGCTTTTGGTGGTATCTGATCACCTCTACATCATTGCTATAAACAAATATATATATATATATATATATATATATATATATATATATATATATATATATATTTTTTTTACTAGAATACATACCAAAAAAAACAAAAAAAAAAAACAAATTTATTCATCAGTTTTGGCCGACTTATACACACTTCCTGATACTTGTGGTAAAGGAGGAAAAAAAAAAAAAAACACGCAGTTTATATGGATTGACTCGCGCAAAAGTTGCCGCGTTTACAAACCATGAGAATTTATGTAGTTTTCACTTTTTTTTTTTTTTTTCTTACTAGTAATGGCAGCGATCTGAGATTTTTTTTTATCGGGACTGCAATATTGCAGCAGACTGATCTTTCTTTAACCAGTTAACTAGTTTTTTTTTTTTGTTTAACCGCTTGCCGACCGCTGGTCGGCAATTGACAGCGACAGAGTGGCTCTGTAACGCAAATCGCCGTCATACGATGGCGGGCGCGATACAGAGCCACTGTGAGCGCGCTCACTGTGTCCGGGGGGGGGTCCAGGGAGCGGGTGCAGCGGCTTCGATTGCCGCCGGCCACCCGCGATGCCCCCCCCCCCGGAGCGAATGAGCGGAGGTCCGTGTAAGTAAACACGGACCTCCGCTCTGTGTGAGGGGGAAGGGCTGTGATCACAGCCTTCCTGTAAGTGAAGGCTGTGACCACTTCCTTTCCCCAGCTAGGCAAGTCCCGCTACAGTAAGAACACGCCCAGGGAACATAGTTAACCCTTAGCGCGCCCCCTGCAGGATAACCCCTTCACTGCCAATGGCATTTACACAGTAATCAGTGCATTTTTATAGCACTGATCGCTGTATAAATGCCAATGGTCCCAAAAAAGTGTCAAAACGTTCCGACATGTCCGCTGAAATATCGCAGTACCGCTAAAAATCGCAGATCGCCGCCATTACCAGTAAAAAATTAAAAAAAAAGAAAAACCCCAAAAATGAATTATCATCCGTAAACGCGACCACTTTTGCGCAAACCAATCAATAAAACGCCGATTGCAATTTTCTTTATTGCAAATATGAGGAAGAATATAAATCGGCCAAAAACGGTGAAAAAAAATGTTTATATTTTTTTTTGCATTTTAGCAAAAAGTAAGAAATTTGGGTTTTTTTGCAAAATTGTCGCTCTTTTGTTTATAGCGGCGATCAGAAATGACGCAGAGGTGATCAAATACCACCAAAAGAAAGCTCTATTTGTGGGAAAAAAAGGACGCAAATTTCGTTTGGGTACAACGCCGCACGACCGCGCAATTGTCAGTTAAAGCGACGCAGCGCCAAATCGCAAAAAGGGCTCCGGTCCTAAAGCTGGAAATCCTTCCGGGGCTGAAGTGGTTAAAAAAAAAAAGACATCAAGGTTGTGTCTGAGGTCCCCCAGCAATGACATGGGGCCTAAAACACTTGGTAAAGTGGACCACTTTCCAGGATTTAAAGTCTGCTTGCAAAATTTTCCAAGCGGCAAATATAACCCTCAGGCACAGCTTTAACAGGTCATTTTGCTCAGTCCAGGATGAATCCCTCCCCTTTTGCCACGATGCCCTTTACTTCTCCCAAGTCATAAGCCACAGCTGTGGCATTGCCCAACTAAATCCAAAAAAGAGCATCAGTCCAGCAAAGAATGGACAGGCTCGAATTTTCAGAATGCTGATCGGGAGCACTGAGCTCATTGGCAATCAACAACCTTGCAGCCAAAAGGTTCCCGGTCAGAACAACCGCACTCATGCCGCTTTCCCCAAAAAAAAAAAAAGGACCGAAATATCACTAAAAACTTTCCCTGTGGCAGGAAAACCGTTGCCAGAATAGTGTCTTGAATGGGAACCAAATACACCAGGTGAAGCAGTTGATTCAGCAATGTATGAAAGGCAATGTGGGGGTTGGTTGCTAGGTGCACCAATGATTTTCCCCGCAAGTGGTGGTCATCTAGGTAACCTATGACAGGAATGCCCTGTAATTGTAGAAAAGCTAGTTCTTGGACACACACCCTTGGTGCTGGAAAAGACAAAAGAAAAAAGCCACAAAGTGGTAATGGCCTTCTCGGTTGTAAAGCAGAGAAATCACCGTGGCCTGAAAATATGGGAATGTATAAATATGCATTGCTGATCTATACGGAGGCCAGAAAACTTCCACTGTGAGGACAGAACAAGCTAAATGGATACCACTGTGAACTACTGAGTGACCAAAGGCAAAGAGATCCTTAAGATCCACAACGGGCAATTATCCATGTTAGCGTAGTCGAAAATGTGACAAGTATCAGAAATAGTGGCCCAACTAATTCGTTCAAAAGCCTCTAGGCTGACTGTTGCAACTTTAGTATAGGAGAAACTTCCACATTAATGTAGCTGGAATTATAAACAATGAAAACTGAAGAGGGGTTTCAAAAAAACAGGAGCAAAAGTAGGCAGATTAGCCAAAGATGTGCAGTTGTCACAAAGCAAGATAGCCCTGTCAATCAAATTTTATACTGCAGATGCAACATTCTGCAAAAGCGGACTGAATAGGTTCACCAGCATCCCCCTGGTGATCTGCCCTCTCATACTAAACATTTCCAGGCAAATCTAAATGGAGGAACGCAAAATAAACCAGCCAGTACTATGCATTGATTGCCCACAACCTTAGGGAATGGCACACTGTGCGGCTCATATAATGGCCAATGGTGCTGTTCACAACATGCAGGGGCACAAAAGATGTTGCTCAGTCTGCAGAGGAATGGAAAGAGGTCTAGCTGCACCCTATACATCAAAATATGAATTTCTAAAATATGAAAGACAAAGAACTTTAAAAATGGACTAATACTTGGGTACATAGCATTAGCAGCAATAAAGCAAATCATCTTTTGCTGCAAACATGCAACAATGCACCGGCAACACTTACCTTTCATCATATCGGGATGTATCATCTCTACCGGAATGCCTTATGTTGACATCAGCTCCACCGCGTCTAGTGCCTCCCAGACCGCCGCCTAAAATCAGTAAAATGTGAAAGCTGAAACATATGCTCTCTTTAGGATCTTAAATGGGGACACACACACACACACACACACACACACACACACACACACACACACACACACACGTCTATGACTTTTTCCTCTAGTTTAATTGGCATGTAGTATTAAATGAAAAGCTGAATTCAGATGACAATTTTCTTTTTCCACAAGCCATGTATTTTATTTGTATTTCCTGATTGCATCTTGATGTTACATTTTGTGCATTCTATGCTTTAATTTCAAAATACGCATTACATTTATATGACCAGGGTTCACTTTAGAAGAAATTAGTTTTATTGTAGCAAAATGTTTTTGCACTCCAATTCTGAACTTTTTTTTTTTTTTTTTTTTTTAAATAGAACAAAATGAATAAAAATAGAAATAACACAGAAAACAAGCAATAGCAAGGATAAAATAGGTGATTAGGGCTGATAACTAAGGTGTGCATTTGTAAAAAAAAATTTTTTTTAAAAATGACACGCACTTGAACTCTGCATGAATGGGGGCAAAAACAAACCTGTTTTCTAACCAGGTTGACTATTCATTTATACAGGTTGGCCTTGGACTGTAATTTAAGGTATATACAGGCGGACCCCGGGTTACAAACATCCGATTTACAAACGACTCATACTTACAAATGGAAGGAGACAACAGGAAATCTCCCCTAGGAAGGAGAATTCGCTCCTTTAAGAGTTATCATGGGAAAAAAGGTGACTCCATGGAAGCCACAACCAATCCTTGTTTCCACAACAAACCCAAAATTTTCAAAATCCAATTGTCATTGGGACAGAAGGGTATTTGAAATCTACAGATTTTTTTGGCTGAAGCTTCACTTGAAATTGTATGTCGAAATGTGCAAATTTTTAACTTAAGAACAAACCTACAGACGCAATCTTGTTTGTAACCCGGGGACTGTCTGTACTGCATTATTGCCACTAGACAGAGCTGAAGATCATGGGAAAATGAATACTTGTTTACTAGGACTGTCCGCTTCATCCAGCATTCTGTAAATGGCAGAAGTGCCGAGCGAGCGACCCTCAGTGGGGCAGCCGCTTGGTACAGGACCCAGAGTGACACTAAGCGTAATTTTAGGGCCTACAGCAAGTGTCCGTAATGGCACAAATTTTAAAAGCAACCCAGACCTCATCTACCAGAGCAAGAAAGGGGCATCCTGCCTGTGCACACCACTGGACGCTTTGTAGGCATACCATGTAGAATACCCCTCCATCTTGGTTTCACCCTCCTATGAGGGACATACCCCTAAAGGGGTCTATAGGAAAAGGGCACTGGCAGACCACAGCCCTGGTAAAGAACCCTGTGGCTAACTGAGTGGTGCACTACGTGCCAAGGGGAGCAGCTAAAGCAAAACAGGCTTGCCCCACTTTTTAAATCTGGTGGAGTCCAGGTAGTCCTTTAATGCTCTGCCGAGGTGTCAACTCACCTGGAGCAGCAGGATTCTTTACAGAAAAATCCCCTCTGTGAAATAGAGCAGGAGAAAAAAAAACCAACACAGGAAAGAAAGTAACATCACAGCATGTTATTTTGTGGATTCTTGGCCTGCTTGCATCCATGACTGCCTAGAGTTACCAATCTGACTTTAGTCATTAAATGTTTGCACCCTGCAGAATCCTACAGACCGATCTCACTATTGCAGGTTGATATAAATATTCTGGCACTCTGGCCTAATCAGGTTATTCTAGATTTGGTACATGAAGATCAAGCTGGATTCATGCCTGGCAGAAACACCTCCTTTAGCCTAAGAAAATGGTTTATGAATATCCAGGCCCATCAGGATAATACTGGGGAAAGAGTCGTGACCTCGGATACTGCCAAGACATTTGACTCTGTAGAATGGTGCCATTTATGGAAAGGCCTGACAAATATATCTTCATGTGCCACATCAATGACATGCAACGCTTTTAAAGTTCTTACCAAGTCTACGAGGGCGCCAGCCTTTTACAGTACGACCTCTCTCAACATCAACCAGCACACGTCTTCCATCAATTTTCTTTCCATCTGCATGCTTGTATGCCGCTGTAAATACATCATTTCCAGAAGGGCAGAACAGAAACAGTTAGCCAAGGTGTACAGCATTATGCCCCCCTCCCATAAGCTTATCTTTTCACATAAAACAAAACTGAATAATGCACGACATCAAGCAGCTGCTTCTCCATGTTGATCACAGTAGTCTTCTGAAGCTAGCAACAGTACCCCTTCAGAACATGGTGTCAAAGCACAGCAAATGCTCTTTACACAGATTAAAAACTACAGTTGGACTTTTCTAAAACTGCGGGTAAGCAGAGTTAAAATCAAGAGAAGCATTACTGTTATCAAAAACCTTGGACTACATAACTATACCCACTTCCCCAAATGTAACCCGCTGAAAACAGAAAAAGAAAAAAAAAAAAAAAAAATCATCATCTTTAGGTTTGCTTATCCTGTTCAGGTGCTACAAATCTGATTTGTGTCTACCTTTAAAGTGTAAATATTTACTGCTGTGGGTCTGAATATTTGAGAAAATAAAAAAATTGTGAAAACCATAATTTAGTGCTTTTCTCTGTGTGCTATTAGACCGTAAAACTTAAGTGTACATATGTACGAATGTGAGGTATGTCAAAGGTTTTCAAGTCCTCTACCACACAAAGGTTGTGAAAAACTAAGTAAAATACAGCATAGAAGCACTAGACAGAACCACTAAAATAATAAAAAAAAAAAGTTACCTGGTGAAGCTACTTACAAAATTTCTCAAATTACCGCCTCAAATTCAACGAATTTCATGACGATATCTTGGAAAAAGGAGGTCTGAATCTTGGAAGTTTTTGTAAAGCGCAGATGCCTTTCTTATAGCCGAGAAACGCTTACCTGTCTCGGCTGCTCTAGGTTATTCCACTGAAATCATTCCTTAGCTTTGCATTTGGTGAACAGCTGAACACTGTAGAGCATCACAGGCTACCTAACAGTGGCCAAGTCACACAGGCTTTACTGGCGTTTAAAACCTTGTTTCTGCAATTACCTGGCTTTGTCTGCCACTTTAGCATAGTAAATATAAGGTCTTTCCTTTGAAATAATTAGCCGTAATAGTATTGTGGAGATTTTTTTACATGGCTCATACTGGTCAGGAGTGATAACTCCTGTCAATACTTATCAAAAGACATTCTGTACATGGCTGGCAATTTGTTTTTGTTTGACTACAGGTTATGAGTTTATACCTAGTTACCTGTTAAACTCCAATAAACAAGTCACAGAGGATACATGAATTTGCAATTGTAGGTCAGGCACCTCAAATTCATACTTTAACAGGTCATCCACCAGAACTGGCTAGATGTAAATATGGTTTGGCTGGATTCTTACCAAAATTAGGTCACAGAGCTGAATGGCCAAATTTAAAAAGTGTAACAAGTCAAAATGACAAAGCTTACGAGCAGGTGGGCCATTTATTGCAGAAGAAACATGCAATTACTCCTCTGCAATAAAATAAACATAATTGCCTGCTTACAGTCTTCTGTGGAATTTATTGGATGCACAGCTCAATTTACATCCCCGGCATGGTCCGTGTGATGTCCGACTCCTGCACAGGTGTTGCATCATCCTTTGCCAGCCAATCAAAGCAGCCAAAGACTGGCACCTGGATGAAGCTGGGAAGATTCTGGCATGGGATCCCTTGCAGAGGTGGTAAGTATTGTGACTTTAGGTCCATATTAGATTATTCCCATATATTTCTATTCCCAACAATCCCCACATGGTGAGCAGGAATGTTTGATTTAACACACAACTGAGTACAAGTTGAAGCTGGCTTAAACTGCCTTCATTACAACATGATCATACAGATATTACCCCTGATAGGTATCTGACCCTATACAGAATACCAAGATTTGATCTTGAAAAAGGGCTTCGCTGAGTCAGTTACATTTCTGGACGATACGATGTTAGGGCTCTTTCACACGAGCGGATGGTTTGGGTCCGCCTGTCCCTCTGTTTTTCAGGCGGACCCAAACGGACGCTCCATTGTTCTCCATGGAGCGACGGATGTCAGCGGTGACATGTCCGCTGACACCAGATCCACCAAAAATGGACGGATGGAAACCCTATTTTCCATCCATCTGGTGGATCGGATGAACAAGGACAGACTGTCTGTGTTCATCCGATCCTCCATAGAGGAGAATGGAGCCGTGACAGGTCAGTCTCTGCACAGACTGTACTGTCATCCGCCGGCTCAGCGGGGATAAACCGATTGATCCCCGCTGAGCCCGTCAAAATGGGCTCAGCTCGTGTGAAACTTGTGCTCTAGGTATATAAGTTGCCATGTTATCATTCTGATTGTTACCCTTTAGTGTGAATATTTTTGACCTGGAACAAGCTAGCTGCACACTTGTTTGGCCAGTTGATTGGTTGACCCCAATCAGCCAGACAACTACCATGTTTAGGGAAGAAGGGAAAAAAAAATTTGAGCCTTTTTTCCTTTTTGTCAGGCTACTAGTCTTAGGAAAGCAGCATTGTTTTTATCAAGTCAAAAATCCAAAGCTTTCTGGGAATCAAAACTAGACAGAGCTTTAGGTTACCAAGAGCTCCATTTTATGGCAAGTCAAGTAACCTTAAAGTGACACACAATTTTTTTTTTTGGAGTTTCATCTCCTTATGCAATATCCTCCATGAGCTCCCAAACCTCTTTTCCTCGCACTTGTTTGTCCATGGGATCATGGAGAATGAACTTAGCCACTATCAGGACATCTGGTTGCGGGAGGGGGAGACCATAACAAAAACAATATTTTGAAGAGGCTGAGAGCAATAGAAGCTACTTTAAATTACACATATTAAATTGAATTTTAAAGGTTTTACTGTTTAGTGTCACTTTAATCCATATATAAATACAGAACTATTAAAACAGGGAATACAAAAACTGGTGGCAACACATTGATTCAATACTCACATTGGAAAAGAGCTGCAGACAACACAATGAGTTACAGGCATTCTATTCTACCCACCATAATAGGTGGGTTTAAGATGATGAATTTTGGGCACAATACGCACCCCTTTTAAGAACAAATGTCCAACGCAAGTACACAATGTGTTTAAGCAATCGGCCAAGAAATTCATTCACAGCCCTACTGATAATCAAAAGTGATTTAACACAATTTCCAAAACTAGAAAACAACATTTTTGTGAATAGCTAATTGTTCACTTTTCCCTACACAAAAAGGAGCAAAGCTTTTACTCTGAGAATGAAACCAGCACTTGTCGACCAAATACAACAGTTACAGGTGTCATTGACATGCAGCTTCTCCAATTATAGGAAGATCTCATATTTGACGAGATATCTGGCAGTCTGCGCACCCCAACAGGTTTCATCTTAGAAAACCCATTTCAATACCACGGCCTTTCATTTTCACAAACCTACTACCCACACCTACCCCTCTCCATCCAAGCAGTCTTCAGCTTCTTCTTTTAATTAGGCAAAGATTTACCATCGCTGGCTGGTGATTCGTTAACTGTCTTATTTGATTGAAGCATCATGCGCCAGAGAGAAGGCGAAAGGATGACTCCACTTGCTGTGGCTTACCTGGGCCCTAACAGCTCACGTTGCACAGCCTTACCAGCTGTATTATCTATGGCTGATAACCAGCAAGCAATTGCACAAAATCCTATCCCTAAAATCTCAAAATGCTAGGAATGAGAAAATCCTAATAGGAAGAGTTGAATGTATTTTAAACATCTATAAAAGTTAATGGCACACATATTAGTTTATACAGTTTTCCTTCTAAAAAGTAAACCAAGCACTCAGCTATCTTCTAGGTCAGCTAAAAGATGTGCTATATTTTAAAGTTACCTACTTCTGCATACATAGTTCCTTATTCAAACTACAGAGTGATTTGTCCTTCCTCCCAAAAACATACTAACCATGCAATATCACGGTTTTATCAAAGGTATCAGTCTGCAAAGTGACCTAAACTGAAAAAAAATATTTGCAGCAGTATGTAACTTACAGGATTTAGGCTATGTTGAAAATTTACTTTAAATTCTCAAATGGGGAAAAATGTTAAAACCTGTAGTTTTGGCAATTTACAAAAACAGATTGCCTTGTAAATCAAAAGTTAAATGTGCTACGTAAATGGACCTAAATGGAGGAAGAAATGGAAGCTGTCAGTCAATTTATTTTCTACATAAATATGCTACAGGCTCATATTTTTTCTTCCTAAGCTACTTGGCGAGCAGCTAACTTAGAATAATAGACTATTAAGCATTTAGAAGGCTAGTATTAAATATGCTTGTTGCAGGTCAGCAACTTACTATACAATGAAGGATGAGGAAGGTTCATAAACATGCAACTTGCAAAATTGGTCAGCAATGACCGCTGCTTTTTGTCCTCTCACTAAAATATTGCCGTTTTACAGCAATTAACATTTGTGAAATTATACCACGTAAACATGGCTTACCAATCTTTATGTTCATGAAAGCCACCTGAAATGTAGTTTCAAATGTCCATTACAAAAAGATATTTTAGCCTTTGGTGGCTACTAACTTTTTTCTTTAATATTTTTCAGGAACTCCATTTAGATGCAATTTTACTTTTTATTCTGGATCTTGTATATTTTAACACAAAATGAGGAAAGAGAGAAAGTCAGCTTTGTAATAAAAGACTGAATTGTGAATTTAATAACCCGAAGTAGAGATGTAAATCCCCTAAAAATCTAAGCCTGGCAATGATTTATCAAAATAAATAAAAAAAAAATGCCTCTAGGGGTACCTGCATATTTTCAGTGGGTTCCTTTAACATGCTGCTGAACTGCTATAAAGTTTCAACACAAGCAAAATAGTGCCAAAGCCTATTAATTAAAAACAGTCCTTTGGGTATAGTGGGAGAACTAAACTGCTGTAGGTGTGCTTAGGTCCGTGTGTCTGTATTTGATAATGGTTTTAGATCTTTGGTTAAGGCGACCACCAACTTGAGGCCAAAATTCATTGTCAGTTTTGGACAGACTCAGTGGTTACCAATTTACTTTGGTAAAATTTAGGTAAACAAATTACAAGAGGAATATGGGGCTTCTACTATAAAATGCTTGGTGTAAATGCTAGTCGTCTAGCCCAAATGTATTATTTTTTCCAGAAACCAGTATGAGGATCAGGAAAGTCAGAAGTCCTCACATGCATACTTGTTTCATACCAGCAATTCAAACTAATATATGACCCCATTACAGTCAGGCAACTAGCATTTTCAGAAAGTCATCTCCCATGTCTCTCTCATAACAGGCTTTTTAACCTCTTTACTCTGGTCATGCGCATATATCCAGCCTCTCAGCGAGTGGGCCTCAACACCGATAGGCCGCATATATGCGTACCTAGAATGTAAACAATTCTGTGCTGAGAGCAAGCACGGTGCGCTCCTGGCACAGTTACCGGTACGGTAACAGAAAGCTTCAAATCGATACTTGCAATCGGATTTCCGATCATGTGATCACGGCACTCACATGACTAAAATGCCCACTTCCCAGCATCCGAAACCTCTTAAAGGGCCAGGAGGGGCTGAGGGGTTATATTACTGCAGAGCTTTAAGTAAATGAGTGAGAACGTGATTTATAGAAACAATCAACTTGCATCTAAGTACATTACTATTTGTGAAGATTCAGTTCAGCTTTAAAACGGGAAACCTGTGCTGAAAGGAATTTGCAGGCTGCAACTGCTAACATCTCCTCTTGAAAATTCTAGCTGCCTGGCAGAGTAATTAATACATTTAGCCTGGAAAATGTATGGAGACTAGAACTTCTGCCTTCCCTTGCATGACTACCAGTGTTTAAAGTACTTAAACCAGAGAGCAAGGCAACTAATTTTCAGAAGGAAGACAAATTGCAGCCTACACATTTCTCTCAGCAGAGGACACCATGAAGAAACAGATCTGATATAGGAGTACTAGAATATTTTTGCCTGTGACCCTGTGGGTACTCCAAAACTCCAACAGGGACAGTAGAAAACTTCAATCTAAACTTAAATAAGTTTTGTAAAGCACATGTTATCAAGGTGGTCTAGAGAATGATGCACATTTAGCCATGTACACTTGCCTATATCCTTTAAGAAAAATGTTCATGCTATTGTCACAGCCCCCAAACATTATCTAGTACAGCATTTATGTTGGTGATGCTTGTGTAGTGGAAAGATATTGTCTGCTGCACCTAAAAAGGCCGTGTTGCTGTGTCTTGTGTGTAGATGCTGTAAAGTCTTACCCATCATACAAACCCTTATACCAACCATACAATGAGATGTTGTAAAGGGGAGCATTAGCATCAGCTGCAAGCCAGCAGTGGCAATTGCCATCACAATGGTGGCTGCAGTGGCAATAAGAACACAAAATTAATACACCCCACTCTCATTACACTTTGTACAATTTGTTAATTTTAAAGAAAACATTTTTTTAAAAGCACAAAATCGATGGGCAACAGTAAACTATGGGAACAGATTCTAATAAACAAGTGGAGTTGCTGAATTAAAAACAGACCAATGGTCCTAAGAACTCCAATGCAGTATTAAAATTAGAAGGGAATAGGATGCATAAAACATATCAAGGGAGTTTATGCTTCTGAAAGCATTTAACTTGAAATGTATAATGTATATATTGTTGCCCATCATAATCAACCCACATGTGTAAGAACCCAAATTACAGTAATCCCAGATTTTAACTGCAAAAGACTAGTACTACAAAACATCAATTTCTGAGGGGAAAAAATAAAATCATATGTACCCTTATGTGTGGAAAGGTAAACACCATAGATTATATAAATTTAATGAAGGGCAAAGAAGAAAGGCAGCGCTGATCCAAAAGGTCACTAATAACTATTCTGATAAAGTGTAACTCGTGCTGGAAATGATGAAATATTAAATTATTTGAAGTGCTACTAATAAGACCTAAGAGTCCTAATATAAAGTGCAATGTACAACCTTATTATAAAGTGAAAATTTGTGGCACACGCCTAAAATAAAGTACAAAACAATACAACCCATCATATACTATGAGATTATACAGTGTGTAAAATAAAGTTTGCAAGTGCATATAATATTTCAAAATATTAAAGTGCATTGGCGCATAATGCATTCAAAACATCATGAGTTCATTAATATGTGCAAAAACTGTCCATCAGATGCTTCATAAGAAAATTTCATCCAAAAGTTCATTCATACAGTGACAGCCAGTGTAATGTTTGCAGTTGATAGTGAAAGAAAAACCACCAAATGTGCTCCTCCACTAGTAGTCCTAAAATGATTCACCAAATGAAGTGGCTGGTAAAATTATAAACCAGCACAAGTGCCTTTGTTGTAATCAAAACAATCCAGCTGCATAGTGTCCACTCCAGGTTACTTATCACGACCCACCGATACACATAAAAAGAAAGGAGGTTCCAATAGTGAAATCCTGTTCAAAATGTATTAAACAGTGTAAAAACAAAAATGGACACATTCAGTCAGTCATTCTTTAACCACTTCCATCAAAGTGATGTCATTTGACATCGCAACTTTGAGTGGAGATATTTGAATGGTGCCTGCAGCTACAGGAGCCATTCATATCTTTTTTCAGGAAGCGATTCTGAAAAAGATAAAAGTGGTCTTAGCGGCTGACATTTATCAGCAGCAGAGGTGCCCCCCCTCCCGCCGCTTTCCCGTCATCTCCGCCGCTTACCAGACCCGCCGGCAGCGTCAGAAGTCATCTCCGCCCAACGGTCTTAAAAGGGCCCTTTTTTTTTGGTCTGTCATTTTTTCAAATGATTTTTTTTGCATTTAAGTGTAAATATGAGATCTGAGGTGTTTTTGACCCCAGATCTCATATTTAAGGAGGACCTGTCACGTTTTTCTATTACAATGAATGTTTACATTTCTTGTAATAGGAATAAAAGTGATCAATTTTTTTTTTTTTTTTACAAAAAAGAACAGTAAAAATAAAAAGCAAAATAAATAATTGAAAAATTTTTTTTTAAAAGCGTCCCGTCCCCGCGAGCTTGCACGCAAACACATATGCATGTCCCGCCCGCATATGAAGATGGTGTTCAAACCACACGTGAGGTATCGCCGTGATCGTTAGAGCGAGAGCAATAAATCTAGCACTAGACCTCCTCGAACGCAAAACTGCTAACCTGTAGAATTTTTTAAACGTCGCCAATGGAGATTTTTTTAGTTGCAAAGCTTGTCGCCATTCCGCGAGCAGACGCAGTTTTGAAGCATGACATGTTGGGTATCATTTTACTCAGCATAACATTATCTTTCACAATATGGAAAAAAATTGCCCTAACTTTACTGCGTTCTTATTTTTTAACTCAAAACAATTAATTTTTCAAAAAAAAAAAAAACCCACTTGGAAGACCGCTGCGCAAATACTGTGTGACAAAGTTTTGCAATGACCGCCATTTTATTCTTTAGGGTGTTGGGAAAATTATATATATATATATATATATATATATATATATATATTATAGTGTTAGGGGGTTCTAAGTAATTTTATAGCAAAAAAAAACTGTTTTCAACTTGTAAACACCAAACCCCAAAAACAGGCTCGGTACCGAAGTGGTTAATTGTGCGCCTGGCCATTTAAGAACCACCAGCCATAAATGAACATTATGTTTTTACATTTTCCATTTTTAGTCTGCTTAGTCTGTTCAGTATGCGATAGGATGGAATTTATACATATCGCTGCGAGTATAGGTGGTTACAATGTTTTTATTATTAGTCTTGAGCAGCAGTGACTTGATTAAAATTCCTAGGGCAGCTTGCCCAGCCATAAAATGGCGTGGAGACATCAGACGCTCTACCGCTCCGGGCAAAATCCATCACGAAACACATAGGGTGGAGTAAGGACGCCGACGTCAACACACTCTCCACGACCGCGGCTTGCTTTTGAACCTAGCAGTTGGAGACGTTTGGAAAACACTTTCATGCCATTAATCCCTAGTTTCGGGTCTGACACTATGAAAATGCGAGTATCTATTTGTGTTTTTACACTTTAAACATTTTATTACATTTTAAACTGAATTTCACTATATTGGAGCCTCCTTCCTTTTTATGTGCATTGGTGGGTCGTGATGAGCAACCTGGAGAGGACACTATGCAGCTGGATCATTGTTTTGATAAAGGCACTTGTGCAGGTTTATAAAATTTTACCAGCCATTTAATTTGGCGAGTCATTTTAGGACTACTGGTGGAGGAGCACATTTGGTGTTTTTTCTTTCACCATCAACTGCAAACATTACACTGGATGTCACTGCATGAATGAACTTTTGGATGAAATATTTTTCTTATGAAGCATCTGATGGGACTGTTTTTGCAAATATTAATGAACTTATGTTTTGAATGCATTATGCACTTTAAGGTTTTGAAATATTGTATGCACATTGTTTTACAAACTGCATAATTGCATAGTATCGGTTATATTGTTTTGTACTGTATTTTAGGCGTGTTCCACAATTTTTCACTTTATAATAAGGCTGTTATATATTTGTACATTGCACTTTATATTAGGACTTAGGTCTCATTAGTAGCACTTAATATTTTTTTTATACATTTTTCATACTTTCCAGCACGAGTTGCACTTTGATTTTTATCAGAATAGTTGTTAGTGACCTTCTTTTGGATCAGCGCTGCATTTCATCTTTGCCCTCCCTACTGTTTTTGGTCATGCCAAAAATCTGAGCAGCTGCAATCCAAAAAGGTAGATTCCTCATATTTGCTTTAGTGCGGTGTCCTTTTTTTTTCACTATATACATTTAATAACTGCAGTGACTCATCATTTGTGTACTGAACAGATCCCAACCTCAATGGGTTGAGTGCAGCTATGGGATTAATGGAATTCAGGTACCCACTTCAACACAATAACTTACCTTCTGGAACCAGCCCCTTAGGGCATTTTAAACATTTATACAGTCTTAAAAACAAACGGTGTACAAATTACTATTAAAAAGAAACTTACAGTGCATATCACGTTCATGTTCATATTCAATGAAGGCATAACCACGAGGCTTCCCAGAGCGCTTGTTATATACCATGTGAATCTTCGATTGGGGGAGGGAAAAAAAAAAAAAATAGTTACAACTTGCAGGAAGACTCATTAAAAGTGGCGCTTTCAAAAGGATAACTGCACTTTTCTCAGGTTTCATTTAGGTACCGTATGCTACAAGAGGAAAGCCTCCAGACCATTTTCTAAGGGCAATAATCACAAACGGGTGTCCTAACAAAAAATAGACCCTTCCTGCCAAGAGTCGTCACGAGCATAAAATTTGAGAGTTCCGTTACTAGCTGTCCTTAGCAAATTAGACCAAGACTGCCATGTCAAATTGCAAAAGGCTTTTTTTATTTTTATTTTTTTAAACATGTTATGTCGTACTTACCTCCTCTATGCAGTTGGATTTGCATAGTGCAGCCCAGATCCTCCTCTTTTCGGTTCCTTCTTCCGCTCTCCTGGCCCTCCCTCTGGGGAGTGCCCCCTCAGCCAGCACCTTTCTATTTAAGGAACCTGAGCTGAGGCAGAGCTCCATGTATCCATACACGGAGCCCCGCCCTCCCGTGCTGGGGAGGCTGCCATATGCCACAGGTTTATCTTAAAAACCCCTTGCCGACGGCTGATCGGCAAATGACGGCGACAAAGTGGCTCTGTAACGCGAATCGCCGCCATACGACGGCGGCCGCGATACAGAGCCTAGTGAGCGCGCGCGCTGTGTTCGGGGGGGGGGCCAGGGAGCGGGTGCGGCGGCTTCGATTGCCGCCGGCTACCCGCGATGCCCCCCCGGAGTGAATGAACGGAGGTCCGTGTATGTAAACACGGACCTCCGCTCTGTGTGAGGGGGAAGGGCTGTGATCACAGCCTTCCTGTACGTGAAGGCTGTGACCACTTCCCTTCCCCAGCTAGGCAAGCCCCCATACAGTTAGAACACGCCCAGGGAACATAGTTAACCCTTAGCGCGCCCCCTGCAGGTTAACCCCTTCACTGCCAATGGCATTTACACAGTAAT